>JAQIWX010000550.1:0-15797 GCA_034696785.1 Lepidocyrtus cyaneus | reverse complement strand
TATAGTATTAACAATTGGCTGCGCTGTAACTAAATTATGCTTCAAATTAATTAAGGCTAATGTGGGTTGTTCCGTTTAAATTGTAGACAGTGAAGAAAACCAGAAGATTAAAAAGTTGATAAAGTACCACACCTTGTCCTTCGTACTTCTGGTGGGATTCTTCCGAACAGGTGAGAGATCACTCTTACAATATAACGTGGCAATTTATCAAATTGAACTTTTCAAAGTTGCAATAGTTATTATTTTTGATTTGTGATGATGAGAATGGTTATTGCGCCGCGGTTGATTATAAAGAATATAAAAATGATTGTAATTTTCGATTTTTGTTCTGTCATTTTCCATTTGTAGCAAGAGTAGTAGCAGAAAACATGGGATTCGCATCCTTTTCCTAGTCTATAAATGTTGAAGGGATCCAGGGAACGCGGACGCAAAACTTTCTACCAAATATATAGTTACGCAACCGTGAACCTGTGGCGTTTGGAAATAATGAAGCATTAGGCCAGTGTTATTAATGTAGTTTATGAGAAATATAATGACTTTAATAAAGTTATACTTTTATATTGAATTGAACGTTGAACATCTTCGTAGTTACGGGATAATAATGCATAAAGCAGTATGTTGCTTTCATCAATACTCGAATGCTATCGGTGATGCTGCTGGAGATGATGTTGGCGTTGATCAAAACGTGAGAACCGTGAACGTTCATTATTGATTGGGGTCTCTATCACATTAGGTGCTAGGTTGTTCCTGTTATGATTGAAATTGATTGATGTTCATGCAAGCGCCATCTAAGCCAGTTCCAGAAGTATGAGTTGCTACTATAATTATCAATAGTTAATTATTAAAGAAATTATGCATACAAACACGAAAAATTTCAAAAGGTATTTAGGTACCGAGTCTTTTAATACAAAGGACTGAATCATTCTTTCTTTCGTGTGATATATATTTATAACTTATGTCATACAGTTAAAGAACTACCCCTATTTTTTTAAAAAGATTTTTTTCATCTCAGTGATAACAGTTTTTAGGCTTTCCGGAGATTTTACGAATACTCGACGACTTTGAATTATTTTGGACTTGTTTAACACTTCAGGGAGGCGCGCAAGATGGTGATAATGAATGAACATACTCGTGCGTTTATTGCTACGATGGAATATAAGTTTGTCCGGATGACGAGAAATATCGCTTTTCTTTGTTGACTCTGGCGTCCGTCCCCGACGACTTGGAGGTGCCTAAGAACGATCTGCGATTTTGATTTGGCTGAGACTACAAAGCACTTCCTCACCAATCTCATTCTGATCTTAACTTTTCACTAATGTAATAAAATAGCTAAAATAAATGCACAACTAACTCCCTTTCCATCATGTCACAATCTCTTAAACTCACACCACCAAGTGTCCACAAAAGAATCTCCAGATGCATACAGTAAAAAATAGAATTTTAAAATTCCTGTTCCTTCCTTCCTTCCCCTATCAATCTTCATTCCTGATCTGATCTTCGTCCCGGTGCGGTCCGTTGTAATATGTAGAAGATTTGAATATGAAAACGTGTATAATTATATCCTGCGGTCGAAGCGCTCCATTTAAGTCCTTATTACACCGATTTTTGTTTTCTCCAATATTTTTTTTAATATTATTGTATTTTATTCCTGTTTTAAAGATATATATTTTATTACTTAAATTATGGTATCGAAATGCAAAGTTTTGTTGTTTAAACACTATAAACATATTATTATTTTTTTGCCCGTTACACTCTTAAATATTATGTAGTAATTAACCTCGGAGTAAATAGTTCTTTCATCTTACAATAACAATGAAAAATTAAATAATTGCTCTTTAGAAAAACAGTACATTTAAATTACTCTGATGATTTCCAAGGGACAGAGGATTTGGGAGGAAGCGGCTCTACCGAAGAGTGAGAATAGCCCAATCCCAGTCAACCATGCCTTGGTGCGATCACCACAGTAGTATAAATAGATATAAAGTTACTACTAATTTTATTTACGCTGGTTCTTGTAACAATATCTAAAAGAGAAATATCATGGGAATTGAATTTACGCTAAACTACTAACGACGTCCGAAAACAAAAAAAGAAGGAATTGCTCTTGTGTGAAAATCAAAATCAGTGACAATTACAATTCACAACAACAATGAAAAAACAACAACAACAGAACTTGTGTTTTTTTTCTTTCTCTCTCTCTTTCATAGAAACAGGGATACACTGACTACTAGTAGTAGGTACAAAAATTACCACTTCATAAGTGATTAGTACTCATGCTTTATACAATTAATTTAAGATCCATCTGTAATTAACTAATTCAGCTGTAGAATTAGCAATGTAGCTTTGTAAACATATAAACGCTGTCGAAGAAAAAGCAACTCAGACTTGCAGAAGGAGTTAAAAACTATTCACAAATTAGTATTTTCCTTGTATTTACAATTAACATAAATTCATCATGCTTGTTTGTGTAAACTAGTATACAATTATATAGATAAATATTAACTTGCGGCATTATTATCCTTTTCAAGGTATTGCACATAATGCTACTCACACTGTAGAAACTAGAATTACTTAGTTATATTATCAGTATAATAATTATTACTATTGTAGGCATAAATAATGTCTTGCATAATATTTATATAATAATAGATAATAGATAAATTCATGTTTTTATTAAAAGGGACATTTACAACAAACATTTTTTATACAGCTTTATATCATCATATAATATTTCATGTAGAATCATATACCTACCTACCTAGCGAGGATACCTCTTCCGCTAAATAAAAACTCTTTTATAAGTATGGGTCACACGACAAGGACTTATCGCGAGGCATGTAATTCATTAATGATGACAACCCCTTTTTGTTTGTATAAAAACCACCTGGAATGCGACACCTTTAAAAACATACGGCTTAGCTAATTATGTTGCCAAAAAAAGGGAGAAGATTTGTGTTTTAAAGTTTGGGGCTTGCCAATCCTAATCATTACATTTCACAAACCGTCCTCAGAATACTGCATATTTTATTATAATTAGTATGTAGTTATATTACATATCATTACTATTTCCTTTTCGAGATCACAAAGGCTTCTGCAGGAAGAGAACGTCCGCACAAATAAGTATTCTCATATAAATATTATAAGATAAGATTCAAAGAACAATAAACTTTACAAATGGTACACTCGGCTAAGTCTACAAGTCTAGTCTCTAATAAATATCTCTAGACGAAGTGATGGTGGGTAAACCATACGCTTTACAAACTGTACAGGATAGCTATTATACAATCGATCTCGGTTTTATAATACATAACATCTAAAAAGGATCTCGCATAACAGTAAATATCCTCTCTGTAGCTATCCTTGGATTAAACTGGAAGTCAATTATGAAATCATTCATAGTGAATTTCGTCCGGAAACCAGTAACTGCAGTGTAAGTCGCTACACTTTGTTCAGCTAACAACACTAAATAAATCTATGATCATCATATCAACGGCACACCATTCGTTCACCGAGAAACTAACTGCCTGTCCATACACATAATATATAAACTGGATAATAAATACGTATGTTGTAATCACTAATTTGTAAGCATACCAACTATCAATATAATATATTTTATATTTACACATATAAACTTTGTCAACTATAAATCTACTCAAGTCTTTGGCCAGCTGTAGTAAACCTTTCTATGCCATCACTACGGATGTCACAATTGTTCCACATATTTTGTTAACTGCTCTTGTGCCGTGAGCACGGAATCGTCAGGAATTAACTGAGGAGAGTGTAAAATGTCTAACTGGGATGCAGCCGACCCGCTGGCTACAGGATGTGGCGAATGCGAAGGCGTTGGCGGATGATGAGGTCGAGGAGATGGCGTAGGCATTGTTCTTGGGGAAGCACTTGGTCCTGTCACGGGCGTAGGGACGGGAGTAGGTCTACCCGCAAACCTTTGCTGCTGCAATTGTGACTGCAGCGTGGGGTTACCTAGCTGCGTACCTAATTGGTTTACTCCCGGATTACCGATTTGTCCCATTGAGATTTGAGATGGGATTTGAGGTTGTAACGTTGGTCCACCAGCAGAACCCATTTGATTACCGACACCGGGGTTCATTGTCCCTGACAACTGAGCCAATTGCGGATTGCCAGCTCCAATCTGATTAGCACCCATTTGGTTGCCCTGCGAGTACGCCAGGAACTGCTGAGTCTGCGGAGCCTGAGCACCATTATTTCCTAACGTTTGCTGTCTCATCATCATTTGCTGCTGCTGCTGCCGAATCCATTGCTGTTGTTGTTGTTGCTGCTGCTGAGCCATAAGTTGATTATGGGCTTGAGGACTTTGCGGATGTTGAAGTCCATGCTGATGATTCATTCCAACAGCTTGTTGTCCTAGGGCGCCTACAACAAAAAGCATGTCAATAATCCAAATGCTACATCTAAAGAAACACTAAATCTATGAATAAGGAGGAAACAATTATTAAACAATTTAATACTTACCTTGATGTATCATGTTATGCTGTTGTTGTGGCTGTGACGACATGATTACTTGTGGACCCGCTTGTTGAGGAACCGGCTGACCTGGCTGCGAAACAGGTTGCTGTTGAGAAGCTTGTTGTGGTTGTTGTTGTTGCTGCTGCTGTTGCTGCGCTTGTTGTTGTTGCTGCTGCTGTTGTTGTTGTTGTCTATGCCGAATAAATGCAGTCATAAGTTGGGGATTCGACCTGAGAAGCTGTATTACGCGCTGTTGTTGTTCGGGAGTAGCCGGAGCTCGAAGCGTTTGGAGCAACTGGTGTAGCAACAACGGACCTTGATCACCTTGCCCAATCTGACCAGGTTGTCCAGCAACTGGTCTAATTTGTTGATTTCTGAGCGCCATATCTACAAACAATCAAATCATGTATGAAATAAATGAGAAGTACCAAAAATACAGTAAAAAATACAGCTACTCTTTTATATTTGAAACATACCTCCGCCCATTGGCTGCGGTTGTGGCTGCTGCGGTGGTTGCTGTGGATTTTGTCCCTGCTGAGGAGGTTGATTTGGTTGGGGTTGTTGTAACATAATGTTGGGAGAACTAGTTATTTGAGCATTATTTGTAACAGGCCTGGTGGGTTGCATCCCCGGATACCTCTGTATCTGATCCATGCTGGGTAAGCTCGGATGTCGCAGAGGTGCAGGTGTTGTGTTAGCAGCTGGCACTCTTGGAGTAGGACTCATCTGCGGATGTGGACCTCGGAACTGACCAACAGGTGACATAACACCACTAGGTTTTTGAGAAATGTGCTGATGTCCACCGGGAGGATGATTGGGCTGCGGCTGTTGAGGAGGCATACCTGGAGCTATTACTTGAGCCTGTTGACGTGCAACTTCCTCTTGTACTTGTCTAGCAGCCTGATTTCAGGATTAAAGATAATAATAGCCGATATAGTAAACAAATCATAAAAATTAAGTATATAAATAATGTAAATGTCACAGCGACACTGCAAAAAGCAATAGTAACGAATTCGTACTTGTAAGGCTGCCAAAGGCGCTCCCGTTCCTGGTTTACCACCTACTCCAACGACCCCGATTGGTGTTGTCATAGGACTACTGACAGACTGAAATTAGCAATTTAAAATTCACATTTAAGTAACCGTTAACTACTAGACCAGCATGAACCTTGCCTCCAACTTATATCAGCCACATGCTACGATAAGTCCACTCTAGCTGAGAGCTCGTATGATATTCCTAATTATGCAAAATTCGTCAGGAATGACGAGTAGATTTTTTTAGGAATGCATAATTGATTGCCTGCGAACTTCCAGCACAAGATTTGCATACATAAATTCAATACATACATTCGAAGCACCAAGGCATAGAGGCAGGTACGTACAACAATGGTCATGTTAGTTTAAAAAAATTAACAAATAAATACTTACCGGTGGAACTCCCGGGTTGGGTCGCTGTTGATTGGGAGTGCCTGGCGAGGGAGCAACCTGAGGAGCACCGGCGGAAGCATTACCCATCTGCATCATAACCTGCATCCTACGACGTAATAGTTGATTTTGCTGAACCCGTTGATGCTGCTGTTGTTGCCTCAACTTTTGCTTAATGTTGTAACAGAACGGAACCGGACATTTTTGTTCTTGACAATGTTTGGCGTGATAACAACACAATGCAATTAACTGCTTGCAAATCGGACATCCACCGTTCGTCTTTCTCTTGCACGACTAGAAAAGAATAAAGAAACATTAGATTCATGCATTTAGCCCATAATAAAGCAGTACAACAACTCATGCTGTGCGCAAGTGTATTCAAGTTACCTTGGCATGCCCAACAACTCGTTTCATCTTCTGGCACGATGGAAGTCTGCAATTAGCATCTCTGCATTGACAAGCATGAACCAAACTGTGGATACACCGTTGAATAGACAGTTTGCGAGCAACTGTTGGGTTAGCTTTATTTGTATCTCCAGGTGATGGGCTGGATCCGTCATCCAAATCGAAACCGAGCTTGTCCATTTTGTGAGGGTGACCAGTCTTTTGATAGCAGCCAACGCAAAGGTCGAAATCATCGCATACAGTACAGTGATACCTGGAAAGAGCAGAGTACACGAGTGATTAGGTATACAGTTTAATAGCAAATGATGGTAAATAATATATTATAATATATGTGTGATATAAGTGAAAAAATAAAAAATAGAATCTTACATAGATGCATACCTTGTTTCCACATGATTTTTACAATTGTTACATGTGTAGACAAATCTATCCTGTCCTTGATTGTGGAGTTCATACAACATAGCCATTGTAGAATATTTTGCCCTACGAAGAGACGAAAACTCGTAATGCTTGTCTCGAGCCAATGTCAAAAATGCATCTCGGCCGTCCATCAAATCACAAGCGATGAAAGGGTCCGGATCTTGTATGGCCTATATACAACAGTCAAACACACATTTCAGTTAAATGAATCAACAAAAGTCAACGAATATTTATTGTCGTGATTATTGAAAACCATATTTGAAGAACTTACAGCTAAGGATGCTGCGGACTGAGCAGAGTGTAAGCGAATGACAAAGAATACTTCTTTATGCTTTTCCATCGTGGCGAATATTTTGGTCGACAAGTCATTGCCAGTCTGGGGAGCATTGGACTTTTTGTTGTTCTTTCGTTGATTAGCTTTTGATTTATTTGACTTTTTGGTTTGCTTCTTCTGTCCTTTCTTCTTCCCATCTCCATTCACTTCAGATTCCTCCTGCATAATCGTTAATAAAAGAATGAATGATAAAATTTCCTTTTGTCATTGTCATTGTATTGATCACAGTATTGTAAAGCTTTGAATGAGTAGAATACTAATTTTATGCAATACTTACACTACTAGCTGCAGCTGCCGCAGCAGCAGCTTCAGCGGCAGCCTCTGCTTGGCGTCGTTTTTCCTCCTCTTCCTGGTCCAACTCCTTAATTGACTCTTCCAGTACGTTTGGCCAGAAATCACCTTCGAAATAAGGCAGCTCAGCGGCTGAAGACAGATTATCTTCCATAGCTTGCTTCAAAATATCCTAAAGACAAGAACCACAGGATATAAGACGTAGGAAAATTGTACGTGTAATTAGATTGAATTTCACATAAGCAGCTTTGTATTGAGGAATTCGTACCTTATAATCTAGCACGATTCTCTCAATGATGCCCTTATCCAGCATTTTCTTGTACCATTCTTGTAATCTCTTAGGTTTTGGAATCTTCTGTTCAGGCGGATGACAATGGAATATGTAGTCATCCCCTTCGGATGGTGGACAAGCCCAAATATGAGCCATCGTATAGCCTAGTTGTTTTACGTATTCTAAATAACCTAGCAGAATTTCGTGATAAACGGCAGTACGAAACTGTCTAGGCCTAAAGAAGTGCACGGAATCTAAGTATGCAATGTATACGCGTCTTGTATTTGGAAGGGGACAGTCCGAGCCGTATTCTTGAACGTGCATGCCAAAGAAGCAAACATCCGTTCCATCTATCTCTTCGAACGCAAAAAGTGCCTTGGCTCTGTAAACAATAGAGATATTTAAATGAATACTTCGGTTGACATGGAAAAATAGCGACAATGGTTTTCGTGGGACAAGCTTTAGTTTTAGATAAGTGTGTTCGTACCTGTAAGGGAAAGTATCATTTAAACTTCCAGTTTCAACGAACCGGCTCCGCATACCCTGCTTCACCTCCACTTGTTTCTCAGAAGACGACACAACGCGAATAAATACATCTCCGGCACCAGCCTCCTTTTTCTTCAAAAAGTTATTTACGCGCGTTTCAATGTACGTCCCCAGCTTGGTTGTAGGCAGTCTCTTCGCATTAAACTTGTTATCCTTTCTCTTCTGATTCTTTGCTTTCAGACAGTTCTCGCAAGTAAACCTGCAAACAAACATGTAGCAAAGTTAAGTTCAAAGTTCATTCTACCAAATCGAATCAAGCAAACCAAAATTAAAATCCTTAATTAGTAACACGAACTCACCCTTGCGGCCAAATTGTTTCCATGTGTAGACAACAAATCATATGAAGCTTCCGACTGCAGTCTGCACATTCCACAAAAGGCTCCAGCTCAAGATGGTCATTTTTCATTTCTACAAACTGATCTTTTCGAATTGAGCTATAATTGAAAGAGTTGCTACTGCAATTCATCCTGAAAAAACTGTTTCCAAACACGAAGTTATTAAAACAACTGCCAATAAATATAATTGAGTAGATGATAAACTGCGATTAGAAATATTTTACTCACGCTGACGGAGCTGTGGGATCATCTCCCAAGCTAACAGTATCCCCCTGGATGTCATTGAAACACTTCTGGCAATACGTATACCTGCAGATTCGAATGATACATACAGTTAATGACATACATGTTCGCAGACATAGACTTTGAAAACATAAATTGCCTTCAGTGACTCAATAACAGAATTATAGGGCTTTCACTCATACCTGTTCTGATACGAATAGTATTTTGCATCTCTCTGGATCGTACAGAGCTGCTTTCCGTAGCAGCAAAGTGTCTGCGGGTTAAATGTGTACTTCCGACCACAACAGTAACCCAACGTCTGCATCACAGGGTCAATCTCTGCTTCAAACACTTCGGATAACTACATCGAATAGAAGCAATAGTTATATTAGAACTTCAATATAGTGGAATAATTATAGGTTACATACGTACGTACTATTTCAGAAACGTGCTCTTACCTTTGTACAGTATCTATATACTCTTGATGTCTTTCTATTGTACAGCCAAGCGTTGTCAAACATTAGCCAGACATCGTCAACGTATTCCCACGGATCAGTGTAGCCACCGGCTTCCAGCTTCTTCTTAATCGTTGACAAATCCATAGGCTTCTTAATAATATCAAAATAATCTGGAATACCCAGGGCCTGTGCATAAACGTAAAAATAAAATATTATTGGATCAGTCAAACAGCCTCTTTTTTCTCATTTTCAGTTGAATTTAGTATGGTGAGTTAGTATTATACCTGAGGGTCCACCGGCTGCTTGAATGGAAGTGATTCTGGATCCTGCCGGAATAGTTTTTCCAACGTTGGGAGGAGTGATTGCTTAAGTTCTTCGGCTTTAAACACTAAGAATATTGACAACAAATACATGCGTATGAATTCCAATGTTAGATTATATAATGTCACGTTTATCCTTAGCAATCATCGGGAGAAAGTAAACTAAAACGTATGACAACTTACGGCACTTTTTCTTCTCTCCCGTAGAAGGTGGTGCAGGGGACGCCATGGAAGTGGATGCAAGGGATGGCGTACTGCTGGCTGGCGTCTTTGGAGGTTCCGTTTTGACAGGTCCACTGTTGCCACTGCTGGAGGTGTCCATTGGCTCAGCCGTACTAGATGCCGACATTGGGCTACCGGGCTCGTCTTTAATTTCTTCTGAAAGCAACACGAAAACTGTGTCAGAAGACATGTACACCTCCCTCTTGATTTTAACCCCCATGATTTAACAAAAATGTTTCAAAACTTTCACAACCCAGTTAATATTCATAAAATCAACTAAAATCTTCTGAACAAAATTATAAAATCACAAATGAACGCTTAAAGTTTAATCCTTTAACAACTGTCTCCCTCCGCGCCTTCCTACTAATCTGGTCTTTTTAGTTTTAAAAATAAAATGGCTTTTGTATAAAACGTTTTAAAATCGTGACACGTCCTGCATGTTCAATTCTACTAATACATAAGTAGGTAGAGGTAGAGTTTGATTTTGAATCGAAGCAATATGGTTTCCTCAACATTAGCCGCATGCGCATTATCTACCATGTATATTGCCAATACGGGAAAATCCCAACAAGTTTTAAGCAGCGTACGGATTGAAAATATATTCAAAAATGCAAACTAGCTTGATCAAGATGATCGTTAAACAAATGGACCTGCATCTGTTTAATTAAATCCTTGTGAATTCTACAAGAGGGGCGAACCTTCACGGAAATGGAACTAAACTATCTGTAATTTTGTATTTGTATCGTACGAACTCCGCATTAATGGGTTGTTATGAGACAATTTTGCATTTTGAACATTTAAGGAAATATTATGCTTATCAATGGGAATATATGAATATGATATAATTTTTTTGCATATAAAATATAAAAGGAAAGATTAGCGTACTTTTAACTCCAGTAGTATCCGTATGCATGGAGTCTTCTCCTTCCGTTTCTGATTCCATTTTAACCTCGCCGTTGACATTCTCATGTTTCACACCTTCAGTACTTTCATTATTAACTGTAACAGGGATATTGCTGATATCTGGTTTCATATCATTATCCATATGACTCGACATATCGGAAACTGACGTCGGTGTTTGTTGTGGCATCAGATTATCCAGCTCTCCATTGAATGAAATACGCTTTGATGGTGGTTGCTGAGTTTGTTGTTGTTGTTGTTGTTGCTGCTGCTGAGGCTGTTGTTGTTGTTGAGGTGTTGGCGGTTGATTTGTTGAAGGAACTGAAGGCGGTTGCTTCGGTACATCGAACTGCTGTTGAGAAGTGCTTTGAGGCATCTGCTGAGTTTGTTGATTTTGCTGTTGGAACATATTCGAGAATTGTTGATTTGGAGCAGTGGAGTGTCCACTGTTGGGAAGAATATTGCTGCTAGGAGATGGCTGTGGTTGAGATAACGTGTTATTTGCAGAGGATTGGATTTGAACAGGTGATGCTAATGAAACCGGAGGTCCTGACATGGGAAGTCTGTTAGGTATACTTGGTGCTTGAGGTCTTGCGGATGGCTGAGGAAGCTGATTATTTGGTAATGTCGGCTGTCTGGGTAACGACTGGGGATTAACAGCCGGCACAGTTGGTCGCATTATATTTGTAGTGGGTGCAGGCAACGTTGATTGAGGAGCTGATTGGGCCGGCTGTACGGGCTGTGGCTGGGTACAGGGTTGTGTCGTAGGTTGAGTTTGCTGCTGTTGTTGAGCTTGTTGTGCCTGTTGCTCTTTCCGTCGCTGACGTTTCTCCTCAAGCTCCTTCTGAATTTTGTAAATTTTTTCAGCCAACAAGTGGTAATATTCTGACCGGGAATTCGCCATTTCATACATATCTCCTTCGACTTTCTTAGCATAGGCAACGAGGTTGCACATTCTTCTGTCTAGCATTGCGGCTGGATCAGGAGATGGAAATATAGCTTGCACTCTGAAATAGAAGTAATTTGAGAATTGACAGTTAGAACTAGCAAATACTTAGCAATAAAATAATAATAATGATGACCAGGACCAGAGGGACTCGAAATTATTTATTTAAAATACGGCCGATGGCCTAACTGATTCAACGTTCTTGTGTAGGATGTAAAGGGTACTAAGACAAAATGTCTACTTACAACTTATGAACCAGATGATTCCTGAGATCAGGGCTAATAGACTGATGCCATTCTTTAGTGCTTTGGACAGTCGATGCTGTAATTCCAGGAGTACTTGTCGGTGGTTGAGTACCACTTTGATCGAGACCTAAAACGGCATTTGGATTGCCTCCACCGGGGAAAATAGGTGAGGGTGCACTACCATCTATCATTGATTGAGGCTGAGGTGACGCAGAGGGAAGTCTTGGAGATGCTGCAGATGGTGGCACGGAGGGTTGATTTTGTGCAGACACAGGAGGTGCTGGAAGCCGTTGTGGAGGAGGGCGAAGCGGAGGATTACCTGTTGGTATACCACCCATCGGAGGACATGTAATACCTATTACAGACAAATGTCGCGTAAAGTTAACATTACAAATGTATGAAGCTCAGGTACTAGTATCATGAAAAATTAAACCCCTTCCTTACCTAAACCTTCACAAGCTCTTCGGACCTCCAGCGGAGGTGGGGGTGTTGCAGCAGGTGGATTGTGGGGTGGTGGTTGATTTCCTACTGCTGGCGCTTGGTTTGGTTGATTTGCGTTAACACGATTCCTGTCGCGCTTGAGTGGTAAGCAAACTTCACAGTCCCCTCTTGTACAGTGCTTCCAATGTGATATGATCTGTCTGGAGGAGGAACAATGAGTAACGGTGCAGTTCTTCCCAGCCTGGCAGTGTGTCATGTGAGTCAACACATTTTTCATTGTCCGACAATGTGGCAATGAACACTGAAAAAATGGTAAAACAATATTTAACTATTACATCCATGCCCAGGTCTACTACACCATAACAGATTAAAATATTGTACTTATATTACTTACAACCTCATCAAAATGAAATTTACGATTTCGTCGGTTACTTACATTATTTTGGGGATTTTCTCCGTTCGGAGCTTGGCTCTCCCGACGTTGACATTTGTGAGCATGCAGCAGTAACACCAGTTGTTGTTGAATAAGCCGTCGTTTCTCAGGATCTGCAGTTGCTGCAGGTGGTGGTGGAGGCTGTTGTCCTGCTTGTGCTGGCTGCCCAGGTTGTTGTGTCACCGGCACTTGACCTTGAACGTTTTGCGCACCCACTTGGTTTTGATTAGCAACGCCTGGCTGCATTATCGGGCCACCGTTGTTGACAGTAGTGACAAGGCTAACGTTGCTAATTGTCGAGGATGGATTCCCCATGGTGTTCGCGATGGAAGAGACTAAGGTGGGAGCAACCCCTTGACTCAACTGAGATGGTTGTGACTGGGCTACGGCTATTGACGATGAGACTACAACATTTGGAGGAGCATTTGGATTTATGAATTCGTCGCTAGCCTGATATCTTGGTGGAGGTTGCATAGGTGCTGGGTTCATTCCAGGCTGTAACATTCTTATTGCCGTTGGGCCACCAGGTGCGTTATTAAATGTGTACGAAGAGTTCATCCCTGGCATTCCCGGACCCTAGATAAGTTTCAGTAACAAATTGCCAATTGAGATTTTTTTACTTTATAGATAAGGATACACACTGCTCCTCTATCTGCAACAGTCCTTTTAAGCACATGTACGTACCTGCGCCACTTGATGTCTTTGCGGAACCATCGTAGGTGCTAAGCCGCCAGGCTGCTGGCTTCTAATGCCCCTCTGCATCATAGGACCATTAGGAACCATTTTCCCCAGCATGAGATTGTTATTCATAACAGGCTGCTTATTGATAATAACGTTTTTCGCTTGCTGCCCAGGCATCATCATTCCCTAAAGAAAGAGTATCATTCCGTTTTTAAATACGGTACACTTTACATACTATTCCGCCACCATTCATATCGCTTTCACTGATCAAGGAATTCATCAATTCAAAATACGTACCTGAATGATTTGATGCTGATGGGATTGTGTTTCGCCATTCTGCATTGGAAACTTTGGCGGTCCCTGAGCATTGGCAACTGGCTGATTCGAATTGATTAGAATCGCATTTTGAGTGTTTTGAGGATTTGGTGACTGAGTCACAGACGTCGCTACACCTTCTAGATTCGGCCATGATGACGTAGGTGGCAGAAACGATAGTTCATCCGGAAGGTGACTTTCCAAATCCAATGCCTCTGTACGAAATAAGTCTATAAAAACAGGGAAAAGTACATTAGCACATTATGTCAAACATTTTACTTATATTACTTAATATATAACAACCAATTATCTTCGGTTCGATGTTTGCAGGTGTTGTTGTAACGTGGACGGGACGTGATCCGGGAGGAACGAAGATCGTGCGACCTGGCTGCAACACCACATAATTGGGGCGATACGCCATCCTCACAATTTCGGTATGAGAATAACTTGGAACGGCAATGATAGCATTGCTGTATGGAACTCCAACAACCGCATTTGAAGGAGGAGGAGCAGCAGCAGAAACAACGACGGCGTTGACTACCTTTCGTTTTTTCTTGGGAGGCCCTTCATTTCCGACAGTTCCAACCTTGTTCTCATCAACTTCTACACAACATATATCAACCAGTTAATGACCAATCACGTTTTCCATACCATAATCTCAAACTCAAGTGAGAAGCATAACTGATTACT
Organism: Lepidocyrtus cyaneus; assembly: GCA_034696785.1. Taxonomy (NCBI): domain Eukaryota; kingdom Metazoa; phylum Arthropoda; class Collembola; order Entomobryomorpha; family Entomobryidae; genus Lepidocyrtus; species Lepidocyrtus cyaneus. The sequence continues at coordinate 1,410 of JAQIWX010000550.1, read as the reverse complement.
ACTGCCCTAATAAATGACCAAATTATCCAGCTAAGACTCAATATTTGAAGACCATTTGAGCTCAAAAAGCTACTACAAACTAACGACAAACTACCAGATAAGCTTGTGTTGACTAAATTTTCAAACAAACATAGCTTAATCAATTAATAAAAGCAATTAAAAGTTTAATTTGTAATTAAGCATCATCAAAGTACAAAGTATAAAGCTAGTCGACAAAACGCAATCGCACTTCATCAATCATCCATTTCAAAACTTTAAAAACCCTTTTCAGTACCTTTCGCGAGGGGGGCCTTCCTCTTCTTAGGTTTATCAATATTTTCTTTCAATTTCGAACCCGTAGACTTCTTTTTCTTCTTCTTTTTACGAACGCACGGAGCAACAATCTCTCGAACAACTCGTTCCATCTCTTCAATCGACATTACTTTAGTGATTTTTTTAACCGGAACATCATCGTCATCACCCGGATCCTTCTTTTTCTTTTTCGACGACATGTTCCCTAACAACTAACTAACTAAATCACAACCTAATATTCTATACTAATCAATAAATTATATACATATATAAATAACTATTACTTCTACCCTCCGTTTACCTAATTCAACAGTTTAAAATTTAATTATAAAAGCAACCACTCCTCAAAAAAGAGTTTGTTAAAGTTTGATTTTAGGTTTCAAGAAACAAGAAAAGGAAACGTAATTTAATTAGAGGATCTGAAAATAAGTCTAATCGCTTAACTGCAATTGTCAATAAACTCGATTTCAAATTAACTCTTAATTTTAATTCCTAATTCCTTATAATTGAAATCACAACCTAAACGCACTTCAAGAAAACTGCACTTGGTCTCAATCCCAATCCCAAAGAACAACTTGTCTTGTCCAGTCCACCTCCTCTACTTTTTGTCTTGAGGCTTGCTTGTTGGGTTGGGAGAGTTGAGTCGGCGGAGAGTCAAGTGCATTTGATTATCGCATCATCGATCTCATAAAAATGCCTAAACGATTTTAGAGACTAAAAATGAACCTAATTTCCTTCTCTTCTAATCCCATCATATTCACTCAAGGGAAAAGACAAAAACGCACATTGTTTTGTCTGTCAACCCATTGCGTTTTGTTTGCCTTGCCTATTGCCTATAAGATCTGCATCGATCTCTTTACTAAAATTTACATGTTTCATGTTTCCCTCCCTCCCTCCTACTTTCTTGATCTGCATCTGCATTGCATGGGTAACCCATCAACTATATGCCATAGAAATACATTCAAATTGAGTTGATTGATATGTATTAGTATTATTGATGAAATTGAATTGAAATCATGAAGTAGAATGTAGTTATTCAAGATCATTTGAATAGTTGACTTTTTAAATCAATGCATTTGTTTTACATTTTATAAGCCTTTCTTATCTCCAGCTGCGATT
>JAQIWX010000549.1:0-15798 GCA_034696785.1 Lepidocyrtus cyaneus | reverse complement strand
GTGCAATCAATACGAGATGAAATGGTTTTTTACTCCATTACCTCTCCTCCTCCTTCCCAACCAAATGGTGCTAAAAAAGAAGACGGAATGATGAGGATCCCCATATCATATTGCCGCATTCACGTAGCGAAATGGACAATGATGCTGCGGTTGGTAGACTAGACTATGGCCAAAGCAAAGATGATAATCGCTCCCAGCGCAGCCAAAGCTCAACCTTTTGCTCATCTTCATCCATCCTCAAAGATCAAACAGAGAGCAGCGGAATCTGAGGCTCATTTCAGCTTGGCTGTGTCGCCTGCAACCAGTAACCATGTGCAGCGGTCGTAGTAGTAGTCCCAGAGATTCCCAACCCTCCTCTCCCCTTTTTAGCTGAGTTCCACCGTTTAAGTAGACCGGGTAAGTACTTAACTATGTATAATTTGAAGAGCCACTTAGGTACAAGTTGTTGTACCGTACAACCACACGAAAATAAAATTTGCTATAGGGGGAGGCGTACAGATATATTATATTATATAGCTATGTAGCTTCCTGTCACTTTCAAACTTCGCCTTCTGAACCGAGGCTCAAACTATTTTTCGTTATTTCGAGGAAACAGCTCAAATCTTCTTGGAACAGTGGATTGTAACTAAATAATGATAATTGCAGGGTTTTTCCTCAATGAGGATGACAATTGACAAAATTTCCCTACATTGCATTGCAGTCAATGCTTTATCAGCGACAACGATATTTGCACAAAGGGGAAACACCCAGTTTGGTCCTGCTCCCATCATATCATCACGTCGTTACAACCATATTATTAGGGTTGAAGCCTACATTCTTTGTGTGTGGCTGATTTTTTTGTGACTGTTTTACAGTTCTGTGATGTCGTTGGTTTGTGTGCAAATGTTTTGGCTAAAAGACAGAGAGGAAGAGAGAGAGAGAGGGAGAGAGAGAGAGAAGTATCAAAATGTGTTTGGCAAGGATGAGGGTTACTCTCTGCTTACGCAACAACAATCAAACCGATTGAATAAGTAACCCCCTAAGTGGAAGTGAAAAGGGATCATTCATGAACGGTCCCCCGTTGAAGTTGAGCCATTTTCAAACTTAATTAAAACTCCGAATTTGGTTTTAACCGTGTCAACTGCAAAAAACTACAACTACATAAACAATTACATTGCTATAGTATTGGATTAATTTGGTAGGCTAAATTGGCTAATGATTGAAAGGTATGTAAGTAGAAAGTGATTAAAGATTTGTTTACTTAACGTTGCGTTGTTACCCCCTTTGTTCTCCGGCAGAACTTGTCATCGAAGGTGTCAGGTGTGGTCGACCCTCTAAACCTAAAGCAGTAAAACAATCGAATCCTGCCAACAATAAGAAGCTGAAGGTAAGGAGGAGGAAAAGTTATTCTCTTTTTATTCCGTTAAATTATTATTACGACTATTCTCCTTTCATTTCCAATCAGTTGATTTTGATCCAATAATCCAACCTGGTGATGATAACTTGATCAAAGATAAGAAAAGGTTTTTACGGTAGCGTGGTTGGTGCACTTTTATCACCTCTGCACCTTATTTAGAAGCATTTATTTCTATTTTTTATCGTAATAAAAAAGTCAAGATTCAAAATATCCATTGAATGGAAGTAGCAATGAGATGATAACCTCAGTTAAACTTTTTCTTATCAGTGGCTCGCAAATATATTTAGAATGTACTGCATACATGAGAGTAGAGGGTTACAATCAATGACGGATGTCGGATATAAAATGTCGACCGACGTAATAAAAACGTCACTTATGTTGATCAGGATAGGAAAAATGTTTTGCAAAAAAAATGGGTCGCCAAATCGAAAGTAAAAAGGGATTAGTATCAGTAGCTAATTTATATGCATGTGACGCATTTACTACGACAGATAGATTTCTTGGAACCAAGAACTAAATTTAGCTACCTAATCGTCAGTTACAAATCCATCAATTCCATTCTCCCATTCATATTTATTTCTTTGCAAAGGTGTGTTATCACATCCTCCAGACTCCTTCTTTCGAGAATCTTCAGTCACACATGTTTTTTTTTCAGAAGTCATATTTGACTTCATCCATAATTTCTAATTTAACTTGCACAATCCAAAATTCAGAACAAAACTAACTTATATCACATCACACCTAGTTGTAAAACGTAATAAATTATAGCTTTAGTCTATTCATGTAATAGACAAAAGGCTTCTCTATTTTTCATTGTAAAAGATGCTCAAACACAATCATCCTCATCATGCATCCGCTCTTATTTGGTACCTCTTCAACTTGAACAGGAGCCTTCACCTTGGAAACAGCCTTAGAGTTCCTTATACGTTCATTTTAATACATGTGAACATGAAAAGTGCATCTCATTTTCTCATCTCGTTGTCAACACTCTCCGGCCGCCGTTGTTTTTTGCATTGTTAAACTAGATAAAAACATGCTTTGTTGGCCGCCATTTAAATTTAGGCTAGTCGTCTCTTTTTTTTAAATGAGCAATAAGAAAAGTGCGTAGTAGTTAGTAAGTGTGTTGCTCATCAGGCGAATTTGCTTGCGAGAAAACAAATTGAAAAAATGTGTACATCATGTTTTGCTTGCCTAGCCAGCCAGTCAGACAGTCTCATGAATACAAAGACTCCCTCTCCACCAACGGGGATGAGATGAGGGATGAAAGCAACAATGTTACTTGTATTTTGCTAACGTCTTTACTGTTCTTCAATCAATTCATTTGTTAGTCGGTGAAGGGAAATGTTGAGTTATTAAACGCCTACCCAATTCTAGAAAAAGAATGTCTTTTGGGGTCATTTTTTCACAGAAAAAAAAACGGCTCAGTTTTCATTTGAAAAAAAAAATAACAACCCTTGTCAATCCAGTACAGAAAGCCAGATAGTCCAATCCATATACGTGTACGTTTATCGTATCGGCTTTAACTTATTTTTCAAAAATTGGCAGTCATTCGACTTTGGATTTTTTGAAAGTGTCTCGTCGACTGTTGGTCAACTTTTGGTAGATTTTTGAGAATAACAGATATTCAAAAGTAGCTTGTAATGACAATGATTAAATACGCTGGTTGGATTCTGATGATTAGCAGATTTTTTCTCTCTTGAAACTCTCCTGTGACCTGCTTCAGCCCACATCCATTTTGAGTATAATAATGTGTTTATATTAACCCTACAACACATTTCCTACATGTAATTCTGTTTGTTGCATTATCATCATCATCATCATCATCACTGATAAGCTCAAGTTGCAAGGAACAAAGCTGTCAGTCAAAAACTGTCGAAAAACTTTTCCCCTCTCTCCATCTCTCCCTTTTCCTCTAACGACCAGAAAAACTTTTTTTTTAATTCAACCTTTGCTAAAACAGTCAAACTTAGTTAAATTCACTGCACTGAAGGTAATTTAGCCCTTTTTGTAAAATGTGCGTGCGCTTGCGGGGGCTCGGCTATGGGATACTATAATTTCTTTCTTTGGTGGTGGTGGTGATAGTGACGATGGCTGACTTTGACTCTGAGAGACTCGCCTTGCCTTTTTCATCATACTGTAGCGGATATGCTTTCAAACTACGCCAATATCAAATCAGGATGACTATGGCTATAATTAATAATGACCTCCTATTTCTCCTCTTCATTCCATATGATAACATTAAATCCTCTCTCCACTTCATATTACATATTTATACTGTAATGGACAAATGATAGCACATTGGGCACTTATGTTCTAAAATTTTGAGCGCAGTAACAAAAGTATGCATCATCATCATGATTAGGATCATCATCATCATCAATAGCAACAATCAACTTCAACAACGTGCATTATTAATGAACTCTGTGTATTGATGAGCAGGATGATGTGTGCGTGCGTGGGTGGCTGCAACAGTTTGAAAAATAAATAGATATATTCTTATTCCTGAGTCCCTATTGCGATAACCGTTTATTGAGTCGCAGGCATGTAAGTGTCCACTTGTCCTGCTCCAACTCCAACCCTTCTTAATGCATGAGTGCTTGTGTGGTCATTATCGAAGGGTGAAATTCATTTTTCTCCGTATTGGATTGGGAAATTGATTTTCTTTTTCGGTTACCCGACGTTTCAAATCCGAACTCATTTGTCTCTACATCTGATTTTCATCAAACTCCACTCCAATTAAGTTGACTTTCTTCTTCTTTTGCTAATGCTAAAATAAAGTGGTGCTAAAGTTACGGTGTCCTCATGTTACTCACTGTCATCATTATCTTTTTTTGGTATTAATTATCCATGCCCATATCATTTTAAAACGACATTCGTATCCTGATTATATTATGATACATACGGTTAATTTACTCCAAGTTTAAGTTGTAATGATGAGAATGACGGTTGTTTCTTATACAAATAGGATTACTTTAGCTCAATGTACAAGTTACCATTTCAAGTTAGGGGGAAACTTGATTGTTGATTTAATTTTTTATTTATTTTCAATTCCGTGATACTGTTGGTTTATGATAAGGAGAGGCCTGTGAAACATGCGGAGTATTATGGAGAGTTAAAACGTTATTTGGTTCATCATAATCGTCATCATCATCAATCAACATTCGAAAGGAAACGTGCTTACCTGGCTACCCACGCCTGATTCTCTTTTTGCAAACTTTTTCTCTTTCTCCCTTTCTTCAAAGTGAAGTCGCCTCATAAAGTTTGGCATGTTTTTACACTTACGTGTCCCTATTAGGGATAGGGCATATTGAGAAAACTCTGATTTTAAGTGCCTTTTAACACTTCGTTTCTCATTTCTCCCCTAGTGAAGTAAGTTGAGTGTGTTGGCGAACACTACATGCTGTGACCGGCCGAGCCGAAGGAAATTTTTAGTTCCAATTTACGTAAATTCAGCCTTAAGTGAATTTTATTCCACTCTGCCAATATCAGTCCATTCCATTGTTGCTTACATAAGAGAATCTTCTTTAATTACATTCAAGTTTTTTTTTATAACGTAAACAGATTACGTTGTTTATTATTATAAAAGGGAAAAAACGTACTGCTCATGACTCATGTTCAACCAAAGAGAGAAAAATCCCAGCTTAACTTTTATTTTTGCAAAGGATGCTGCTGCAGGAGCATCTGTAAGCAAAATCTAAAACAAGAAAATCAAAAACAGCGAGAGAGAGAGAGAGAGAGAAACAAAACAAAAGAAATAAAAATGAATTTTTGCTTAAAATTAAAATTCGTATAAATCATTGTTTTTTTTCTCCCTTTAAACTTGCTTAATAGTTTTGTACTATTAATGTTGCTAAAAATTTAATTTATTAATTATGAGAGGATGATGAGGATGATGAAAGTGTTACAGTGGATCGCAGTTTAGCTACTCCAAGAAAAATATGATAATTGAATAAGAGAAATTTTTCTATTCAGATTATAAACTCATTTAAGTGGATTCCTCTTGGAAAAGGCTGAAAAAAAATTGTTATTAAATTGTATTGCTGCTGCTGTGTGTTGTACTCAACAAAGTTTAGAAACACTCTTATATTACTTCGAAATTTTCTAAAGTTTCTAAAGAAACTCTGAACCCAAATCTTTAAATAGTTTGCTCTGTATGCAAAAACAAAACAGCAACAGGGATCATGAATCATAATATCATGACATGTGTGGGGTTGTGACGTGTGACACGATAGATTCCTTTCTTTTTCTTGGCCGAAAACTTCAACTCAACTCAAATCCATTCGCCAAGTGTGAACGCAACCAGCCACTCACTATTTGTTCAGCGGTAGTCAAACTATTTTGATAAGTTGGCTGAGCTTATCAAGGAAAAAAATCAGTTTGCGGATATTAGCTCAGGTAATGTATGCATGCTCTGCTGGCCATATAATTTGAATGCCATATTTGAATATTAGTTCACGTCTCGCTGCACTGAAAATCGTAACAACAAAATACTGCTGGTTTAAAGGTTGTAATTTTTATTTCATTTGTAAAGTTGGGTAATAAAATCTAGCATTTATATTGGCTGATGATAACGTGAGACAACAAATTATTGTACGGGGATATCAGGCAAGCATAAGGTATGTATGTAGCTTATCATCTTACTCTTTTGTCGTATATCGTTTACTTTCATTGCGTAAGAAAATTGGTAGCTTTTAGACTAATTGTTGTTTCCTGTTTCCCCTCTTTAATCATGATGGTTTTGCGAGCGAGTGCAGTGGTTTTGGACTTGTTTTTTTAATGCACCTGACTTTATAAGGTATCATATTTTATCCTTTTCAGTAAATACCCAATTATTTAAATAACTACGTAATAATTACTGGCTGAAGTAGGTTTTTTCTCTGGCACTCGAATCTTATTGTTGTTATATGTATGTTAGTAGTAAAATGAGCTATGTATGAATATTTATAGGCAGGAAAAGGATAGGTTTGTAAAGGAAAGTTAACAATCGTAAGGAATGTTGTAAGGAACAAGCCGGGCTCCATTGTTGAGGACCGTGTGAACTTGCGTGGTGTAAAATACAATACTAAAGCTTTGGTAGTTTGATTGCTTGATGGCTTGTTAAAAGAGGCGGATGACATGACAAGCTGACAGAATGTAACGTGAAGTTGCCCATCGCCGTAGCGCTATCAATTTTGTTTTCAGGTTGCGAATTATTACTTTTTTTTCAAGCATGTAGTACCAAAAACATAAAAACGAAATGTAATTGGGTTAATGGAACTGAATATTAAGAATGGGAAAAGGCACAAGCCTACATACAGAAAATATACATAGTTGTTTTATACGATGGACAAAAAGGTATCTAATTTTCTTGGCCTGCAGTTTCCGCAAATAATTTTCACTTACTACAAATTTGCCTATCTACTTTTTTTATCTGCATTTTAAAAACCGCAGGTTTGCGTAGTGCAGGAGCGGAATAAATTATAAAACTAGGAAGGTAATTAGGAGAAGTAAATGACTCGTGAGTGATAATTATATTAGATGATTATGAGCTAGCTAAGCTATTGCCACAGCTATTAACTATCAGTGGTGCGAGGCGAGACTTAAATGTGCAATAATTAATTGGAGCTGTCATTACAACAATCCATTTTTACGTATTTTATTTTTCTCAAATATGAAGGAGTCATGGAAGATACTTAAGAACATATCCAAGGTGTAAAACAAATTATTATACTAACTAATAGGTAATTAAATTAACATTGAAAACTGTCAAGGCAATCCTATCGTTAGCCTCATAGTTCCTTAGTTGTTCATGGTACGTACTAAAACACCGAATCTTTATGATGAGATTTTAGCTCTGTAGTTAAATATAAACTTTGACGGCGATCAAATTGACATTTGGTAAACTTTAGTTTCAGCAAATACAAATACTAAACTTGGTACTTTCTTAATGTGGACGAAAAAAAAAATACACTCACTACAGACTACAGAAGGTAACCAGCCATCCTTAGGTAGGCATTTTCCATATGTACATACATATAGTTAGTTAGTCATACATTAGACTTCATGACTCATGAACTTACGATTGGTATTAAATAAGCAGAGCATATAGTAATAGTACTTATACTATTTTTATATTGAACCTCTGTTATCACTATTTAGTAGATCAAATTGGAGTAAAATTTCTTCTTGCAATCATGAAATCAATTAATATTGGTTTGCTAACGTTTTGCGCTCCATTATTGTTGTATACTTAACTTTTAGTATGATATGATACTACTGCCATGCTCCTACAATCCTACTACTCTTTCACATCATCGTATTTAATTGCCGAGTGGAAAAATGTAATCAGGGATGGGTGAGTACGCGCAGGCATCTGATACGGTGGCGGCAGTGCTGTACTCTCAGAAAAAGAGTGAGAGCGAGATGCAAATGCGAGATCTGTGGCGTGGCATGCGATGATGCTAATTATTTCAGATTGTTGCTACTGCCACTGCACTCCCCTGCTGCAAAAAATGTTCAGTATGGTAATAGCAATAGCAATAATCCTACTATAGACATGCTATAAATAAATAGTAAATTTGCAATTTACGATTTTTTTCTAAATATTCCAATCCAACCAACTTCCCTGCTTACACCTATTCACCGCTGACTACACTGCTATGATATGACTAAACTCACTAAAACCCTACATAGTTATTGTGTGGAACGGAGCTAATCTCTTTCGTACCTTTTTTTCTAATGATAATTCTAACTAATATTGCTACTTTGCAATATTGTTTTTATATGCAACGTTCATATCTCTATTCATTAATTCATTATTAACTGCCAAGTAGGTAGTAACAAGTAAGCCGCCGTAGAGTACGGTATGGTATTATTGGTTTACCGGAGCGTATCAAAATCAGCGACATGGGTTTATTGATTATGCTGATGATGATGATTATGATTGGGATGATTGTTGTAATTGTGTAGTGAAATATACGGGGCAATAAAATGCAACATGGTCAAATGCTAAAGAGCAATGACAATGAGATACTTATTGTTGCATGTAGACAATCATATCGGGAATGGCATGGCCATTGCGTATTACTACTCAATCCAAATTAAATTGTTGGATATATAAAATGTAATACAGTTAGGGATTATGTTTTTGAGGGAATGACTTACCTTAAGTATTATCAATCTAATGATGAGCTATCCAAAATAAAATATGCTACGCATGGAAAGGCATTATGAGGTGGCGTTATGGACTCATGCTTTCTGGTATGGACAATGCGTAGGCCTGTAATTGTGCGTATTGTTGTTGTATTGTTGGGTGATGATCAGATCATTCCATGTTTTACCACTGTAATCACTGATCGTGCAAAACACTTTTTTTTGTCGTGAACAGTTATGTTATGATGTTACGATATGTTATCATCAGTGAGCTGATGATGGACAGATTGCAACTATTTTCTGCTTTGGATTTCATTGTTTCATTCTCTCTTTTTTCCATTCCGGTCACAAACTCACAAATTACAAGTGTACAGGTTGTAAAAATGGCTAGTAATTTAGAGTAGCATTGTTCATTGCTAGAAACGGCTGTTTTACAATTCGGCATTGTAGTAAATAAAGAAGTAACGGTTAATGGGAACAAAATAATCCACATAGTTAATTGGTATACTTGATTACAGTAGGGACGCAATAAGGATTAGGTTTTTACCGGTTCGTTGACATTTTGGAGGGGGTGCAGGAACTTTTGTGTTCCATCCCATTCTAAAAGTCCGCGTCCGAATCGAATGTTGAATCACTTTTGCATATGGTAATTTCCGTACTTTTTATTTAATAGTAATAGTGAATCAAGCAATTCAGTTAACAACGAAGTTGGAAGATTGAGATTCTTTTTTTTAAGTAGAAGGTTGTAAACTTATGTTTATTAGCTTATTATTGTCACAATGCCGTATTTTTAGGGAGATATATATAATTGGTTGAATTGCATGTGTGTGGCCGAAAGTCGTTTGCAACAATATCCTTTCCCATGTCATATCGTAGAAACCTTACAATTTTGCTTCATATCTGTAATTGTTTGCCAATTTTCCGAAGCATCTGCTTCCTGAAACTTCAGATTTTCTTTTAGAAAATTGTAGGACCTCCCCTAGAAGACAATTACCAGCCAGTGTCAGTTTTAAAAAGTTTGAAATCGTTTAAATTTGAAAAATTATGAAGATGATGATGACCAAAAAAGTTTCTTTTCTGTGGAAAAAAAAACTGAGCAGTAGTTTGCATTCGCTTTTCTGTGCATACTGTAATTTCAACGTAAATGACCCTAATATTAGGTTTCAAGAAATGGGAGAAATTGTTGTAGGTGGGAGGGTGGAAGACCCCACCACCGGTCCTTTTCTAGAATTGTGGGAAATGGAAATTAATCAAACCCTTTGAAACTTCTTCGAACAAAACATTCATTAAAAAAATAAATCCTAAGAAAATTCATATGCTCTTAATCCTTTAGTGTTTTTGTAGAAACCTAATCAATCACCACCACCGCCAACCATACTCCTCCACCCTCAAACATTACTACCTATATGTACTAATATGTAGTAGATATGTGTATGAATGGGAGCAATTATATGAAAGTTGAAATACCTACTGAAATGCTTGATCTCTGCTTCTACTCATTTCTCCTCCTCCTCTGGCCAACTTATTTCTGACAATGATCAATATTAGGTAACAGCAGCAATCCCTACAACTATAACAATGAGAGTTTTTAGCAGCGGCAGTGCAGTGTGAACAGCGCACTTATCTACCTACCATTTTGGTATTTCTTGATCTGATCAAGTGCAAATCACTGAAGCGTTGTTGTTGCTGGTGCAGTACTGCACTGGCATGTTTTTGTGATGTGATTCGATTCTTTTGGGGCTTGGCTTTAATGCGGCTCGCTCCTGCAAAAAAAAAGAAAAAACCAAAACAGTTCTCATATCCCAATCTTTGCATTATTATTGCAGTTTAAAGTGATTTAAATCCTCTGATATTACTTTTCATAAGGTACGCAAACAAGAGCAAAAGGGTTTTTATCTTACATTTTTGTATGATTGGCTCAGTTGTTTTCAACAACACGTAGTAGTAGTATTATGGCTTAGTTCACATGTAAGATTTTGGCATGGGTAATATGTGAGAATTGAGAATTCAATTGACTGATGGGATAATCCCTAAAAAAAGAGTTTTAATTTTGTTGTTGGTCTGGTTGGGGATTTTTACTAGTTCTGATTGTTAAATTAATTTTTGCAATAATTTTTATGGGCTATTTTAAGCATGTCTTTGTCCATCCGTCTATCTGCATCTATCTGACTCTCCCTTATTCCTGGCCAAATTCGTTTTCTTGCTGAACTCTTTCAAGTTTATTTAAAATAAAAAAAACTCTCAGATTTTGTACAGTCACTCATTCATCCTTATCGGGATATGGGGATAATGGTTTGCCGGTTGTTTTGTGTGCTAAACCCGTCAAGCCAATGTCAACCTTTTTTTTAACAGCCAGACTTAACGGTGCTGTGATGACTATTTTGAGATATCTCGACCTTTTCATGATTTAATTACAATGCAATGGTATTTTTAACCATTTCCATTCTCTGATTCAAAGAACAAAAAATGATTCTTATCTTAATGTCAAACCTTTCTTATCATTCGTATTTAGAAACAGACTATCCTTTAGTCATCTCATCATCTTCATTATAATTTTTACTACGTAGGTTGTCCTTTTGGTTGATCCAAATTTTATTTTTATTTTTTGGTAAAATCGTTTTTCTATACGGATTAAAAATAGTAAAAAAAAGCTGAGCAATCCCTTTTCTAGAGTGAGACATGCCATGTTTCTGTAGCATTAAAATATGAGTTAAACTTAAGTTTGTAAGTAAGCAGAGGAGGAAAACGTGCAGAAATAAATTTTAAATACAAGAAAAAGTTGGATAACATCTTGAGCTTATTTTGCAAGAGAGAGAGAGAAAAAATGTTATTCACTTCATTTTCTTGAATGGAGATTCAAACGTGAGAAGAGCGTTGTTGCCTTTCTTCATCTCATATTGTTTGCTTTCATAATTTTCTACTAAAAACGATTTTTATGGGATGGTGATTTGGTGATGGATTAACTAACTATCTAACCCAGCCACTTCATAAATAGGTAGTTCCTTTACATGTTTGCCCATATTACAAAATCTGAATTACGGCTGTAATTTCATATTAATAGTAAAGTACCTAAGTATTCACTCTAGTTTAAACACGTAGGCCTCTGTTATAGTACCTTTATATATCCCGAAAGGGTTAACTAACTACTTAAAAAATCCCTTCCCCTTCTCTCTCTCTCTCTCTATCTGGTCCTACTGGCCACTCACTAACACCTTCACAGGATAAGGCATATTGATACTCTGATGAATATGAATCAAATTTAGCTTTACTTTTAATCTTGCAATTTTAAACTGCATACAATTTAAGGGGACTGCGTGAGTGTTTGTGTGTGCATATGAGTGAGTGAGCGAGTGAGTCAATTTATTTAAGGGAATGAATGGTGAGCCTTATCAAGATTTTTGCAATAATAATAATAATGGGAATACGGCTCATAATAACTTTTAGTAGCACATAACGCCTTGGCTTTGCTTGGCTCGCATTTATGTATTTGCAGTAGACTCCAATTCCAATCCAATCCACTCTCTACCCTATTTGATTTCAGTCAAGCAGAATTAGATACTTATTTAATCTGTTATGTTGGTTGGGGCCGATTTTGTTGCTGATGAGGAGAGATATGAGCTCAAATTCTGTGAATGCAAAATGCTTCATATAAGTATCCATCTCGTCTTTGAAACGTTAAGTTTCTTGTAAGAGCTTTCAGTCAAGCTAATCTACATGGCCAGTTTCATCGTACAATTTAGGTTCAGGTGTGGATGATGGTGGCGGTATGGTATATGATGGTGATGGTGTGATAATGATGATGTGCCATGGTAGGTAATATGGTAGTAGTGGCAGAGAGAACAATGATAGTAGTGTGGGAGGCTCCTAGACTGACTGACTGATTGATGGTGGTAGTGGTGGTGGTGATGGTGTAGTACTTCGTATGTGAGTTTCAGGGATGGTAGCAATAAATGTGATCATGGTGAAAAATGCCCTGTTGTCTGTTTCAAATTGTTAGTGTCCTCATCCTATCCTGGTACGGATTCGGCATGTCATTTTGAGAGGAAAAACCCTTGTGCAAAAATCATAGTTAGTGTGGAATACGAAGGAATACAGTAAAACAAGTAGCAATTCATTCAGGAAGTGAAATTCTACCTACGACGATGATGGGAAAGCATGAACAACCTTTTGCAAAACCTGTCACTTGACGTACTTATGTCATATTTACCCAACCGTCATTTCTGCGTCAACTAGAAAGCTGTCCATGATTTCGGGAAATAGCTTTTCCCCAGTTCTCAAAGAGTTCTCGATGTGAGAGTGGTTGCTAAACTTGTGTGTAATTTTTTGTGTGATTCCCGTGATTTATTTTAGAGGAGGGAGAGGAGCCAATGACGCCGTTTTCATGCAAACACCATTTTTCACAAGAAAGAAGTAATTAAATTCCAGTGAAACTAGTGGGTTATAAAAGAAGATGCCAAAATGGAGTCCTCAAGCTTGGTCGCCATTCCCAGCTCAAGGCTCCCCGAAATGTTGGGCAACTTTCATCTGGACAATCATCACGTGGAGGAGTGGTCCGATCCTTCCGAACCGGGGTTGAAACACCGCGCAAGGAAGGAGGTCGGCAAATGGATCAATTCGGATAGAAACGCGGATATTCACTATCAAAAGGTAAGAAAAATCTAACAAAGAAACAAATTCCAGAATTTGCATAAAATGTCAAAGAAATCTGAATTTTTTACTTAAAATGTGAACAAAGCATAAGCGGAAACTGCATCAAACAAAGTCCTACTGACAAACAAAAGTACAATCTTCACAAAAAAGGAACATCATTTTTCCATTCAGGCCAAGGCAGAATGCATAGAACAACAAAAATGAAGTAATTCATACAACAAGAGCCACTCACATGAAAAGCAACTTTTGACAACGTTACGATTTTCCTTTACTCTCCACTCCACAAAGAGCATTTATGATCTGCTCCATCATAACTTCTGCCTTGAAAAAACTGAGGAGTTGTGCGTGGGCATCAACAAAAGACGACATTTTTGTCCCACCACATCCCCAACATTCCAATTCGGCAAACATTTTTCACAATTTACATCACATTTTTTTTCTGCTCAAATCTCATGGAAAATAAATTTTAGAGGTGCAGGTGCTATTGTCCAAATAATTGCCAGGACTCACTTTTAAGTGATTCGCAGGTGCGGACTTACCTGAAGAAAAAAAAAGCAAAAAATACAACAATTTTATGACCACCATGATTGATCCCATTTTCATGTATTATTACTCCCATCAAAACAAACCATAAAGAGAGCAAACACAAATGTGTATTTAAGGCTAGAGTCATTTGGGAAAAAAATATTGTTGTCTCCTTAAGTGCAAAGAAAAAATAACGAAAAACAACATTGCAAAGTCTTTCCCCCATTTTTATACCCATTTTATTGGCCAATCCAGTTGTAAAACAGATTTTAAGCAGAGTAATTCCCCTGTAAATGGCTTAATCAATCCTGAACCCCTTTCCTTTTAGAAAAAAAAAGTTGATCTCACTTGCGGAATTTTTTTTTAAACAAAAAAGTCAAGTTTTTTTTCACCCTAAAATATACTGTTTAGGTGATCTCGCAAAATATGGGAATCCTTTAATGAATCGAAATGGCTCAAGACGAAATGAATATATTTATTATTTGGATGGGATGATAAAATGTGAGCCTTTGATTTTGACGTGTTGAATGCACAGGTGTGTGCTTGTAGTGTAATCATAGCACATCATCACTTATTTTCAAGAAGGAGGCATAGGGTGTTAATTACCGCATGGGCAGAATTCTTTTATTCTCTTCTGACAAGAGACATTCATTCTAGCATAAAGTTACTATAAGCATTCATGTTTGTTTATAGCAGTTGACAAGAAGTTAGTTAGTTAGTAAGTAGTAGTTAAAAAAAAGACGAGTGGTTTATGCTGCGTGAATTATCGTCATCATAAGTTATGGCATGGTATGAAGAAACACACGTGTGCAGGTGTATCAACTCATTCATTAAAAGACAAACATTTTTGCACTTGCAGTGCATCACTTTTTATTTGCAACACGAGCAATATTTTATCCCCAGTCCATATTTATACATACAGCCAGTGCTCATTGTCACAGGTAATGGGATGTCACACAGATTTATCACTTTTAATGGGAATCATAATAACTATTAAAAACTTTCATTATCTCATCCCATCATCATTTTTGTGAATGAGCTACATATTTATAGTGAGCATGCATTTGCCAAGCAAACACTAAACGGTTCTAAGAGGATGCCTAAGTACGCATGAATTATATTGATGCTTCTTCCCCTGCTATGACATATCGTGTCAGTTTTAATGACTTTCTTGTGAAAAAAATACAAATGGGCAGCATCGTCATCATCATCCAGAATTTTTTTTAAAATTAAATAAGTTTGGCATGGATTAGTTGATGAACGAGTGAGTTAATCTTTTGTTGTTGGTGTTTGATTCGCAGCAAGAAGACAACAAACTCTCAGAGCGGAGCAAGGAGCGAAGCCAGACTGAAGTAATCCATGGATCCGCTCCAGACTCCTCCTTCCAAGTGGTTCGTTCCCAGAGACAGTACCAAGATGGGGATGACAATTCGGGCTCTGCAATGCAACAAACTTCCTCAACTTCATATCATGTCAGTTCAGCCCGTGGTGTTCGGTCCACTACTAAGGTAAGCAAATGAATCATCGTAATACGAGCTTAACCCACTTCAGTCGCAGTCATTAAAACAGGACAAACACTCAAGTTAGGAATAGGATGGCCATTAAATTATTGCGCCGAAACTTTGAAATGAAATGAATAAAATCAGCGCATTGTATTGTAGAAAAAAGTTATTGTGCACGCATCAGCTCCTTCAAAATTAGCTACAGTCTCATTCAACCTCTAGCCAACTAATGTTTGGCCATTCTGCGTATGAAAAGCTCTGAAACTTCCTCATCCCATAAATGGAAGTAAACTCACACAATTAAGCGCTCACATAATAATTATCACTTTATCCGTGATATCGGGATTGGACATAAAAAAATTGTTTATTCTTTCCATTCCATTCCTAACAAAACAATAATATCTGTATTCCTATATGTTACCAAAGGCGAAAACCAGAATCTTTCAATTCAAAAAGCCTCAATGTTTATGATGGCCTATGCGCAAAAATAGCTACCATTCATAGATGGCCCTATGACATTCGCCGTTTTAAGCAGTATATCTCATAATTCAAATTGGACAAGTTGACTCCGGAGTCAAAAATCCATATAAAATA
>JAQIWX010000548.1:0-15799 GCA_034696785.1 Lepidocyrtus cyaneus | reverse complement strand
AACGATATCTAGAAGAAAAGAAAAAAATAACCCAAACTCCCTCCTCCAAACCCGGATCGTCTTAGCACGGTTCAGCAATTGCATAAAACATTTAATAATTAGTATTGCAACTTATCTGTTTCATTGATGTACTATAATAAGCTATTATAGGAGACAAAGGAAGCAAATCATGTAAAAATTTACATCATATTGGTATAAGCCAAGCCAACTTTAATTTAAAGTGGACAACCATGATCCCTTAGATTAACCCAGAAGGTTTCTATGCAGAGCTACGGATAGTTAAGGGTGCAGCTATATTTAAAAGTTTCAATACAGGACAATCTAAAAATAACTTTCCGGTAGTGTTTAAAAACTACCAAACATGTATACGTTCCTGTATTTGTATGTATCAATTTGTATTTATCCTGTATGTCTGTAAAAACGTAGGTATGTATCAATTAACGATAGAACATAATAAAATCAAGTTCACAATCAGCTAATTATTTTAAGTAATGCGGTGATAGCTGCTGAACCGTGCTAAGACGATCCGGGTTTGGAGGAGGGAGTTTGGGTTATTTTTTTCTTTTCTTCTAGATATCGTTCCTTTTTAACTTTTAGTTTATTATCATTCAAAACCAATCAATTTCGATATACAGTAGTCTGTAACGTTCTTAATTTTTGAAATATTACTCGCATTTTATTAATGAATAATGAATAATTACATAAGACTGTGATATAATGTTTTATAATTAAACGTGATTTAAAATGAATAAATTCCGATTGACGTAAGAACCCTGGGCGGGATGTCAGTCGCAGAGTGTCCAAATAAATAAATTAATAGCGAAGTATTTTGCAGCCACCTATAAAGGTCCACCAAGGGAAGAAAAATGCAGACCCGTCCAAGTCAATAGCCTAGATTCTCCTAGTCAAAATAGAACATATTTGAATTACAATGCTCACAGCAATCACCTCATGACAGAAAGATCACACGATCATAATCAAATCATACACTCCTCCTACACATTGTTGTCTTAAAGACTTCGCTTCTGCCCTTTAGTTGCGTAATGCGTGTTTGTAAAATTCCTGTTGTTTCGTTAGCACATCTGCTACTTTGCTGACTACTAGACGGATGCGCCAAATAATGACTCTCACTGAACAACAAGTCTGAACTGTACTTAATTTAAATGAGGAGGGTATGCTAACTACTTAAGATTAGGTATGTCCTCTGTTGTAAGTCACGACAATCACACGACATCAACTAAACTTAATATGTGGATTTGCTCGCAAACATTTTTACAAAAGTATAAGCTAAAAATCATGCGTAAAAAGCAAAAGGGTAACCAATCCTCGACTGCGGCTCGGACTAATGAGATAAACGAAAATATAACTTGTTTTTCTGTTCAAGGTGACAATGGAAAGAAAGTGATAGTGTTTATTTTGCTTGCTATGAAATTCTCACCAACATCAAGACTCCGCTTCAATCTTTCAGTTACATTAGTTTCAGTTTGCATTTTAAGAAGCTGTGCAGTTCAATGCAAGTATGTATGTATCTGTATTAGCCAATTTCCACTGTTAGGACAAAAAATTGCTTATCTTTTAGCCACATCTCAAATTCTCAAATACATTCATTACTCGAATTTAGCCAACCTTATCTTACTTCCAAATCAATATCGCCGTAGGTTCTAAAATCTATCGTGCTGGTTTCA
The DNA here is from genome assembly GCA_034696785.1 of Lepidocyrtus cyaneus. NCBI lineage: Eukaryota > Metazoa > Arthropoda > Collembola > Entomobryomorpha > Entomobryidae > Lepidocyrtus > Lepidocyrtus cyaneus. The sequence goes on along the minus strand of JAQIWX010000548.1, from coordinate 14,114 downwards.
TAATCATCCGATCATATCGTCATCATTATCATCCGCCCGCAGGATTGGCAACAGTCAAGTTACTTCGTACTTGGGAATAATAGCCACCAAGTCTCGAAATTTGTGTTCTCGGTGTGAAAAGATTAGTGCTGGTTTGCAGGTGCCTATTCAAAATTAGATTTACAGAACATCGGCTAAAAAAAGGCAAATCAGAATATTATGGATTTGCAACATGAGTGGATGCGTCCTTATTTACCTACCACGTCGTATTTTTAAACATTGAAATTTACCTAACTCTCTTTCCAGTTCAGTTCCAAAAGTTCAGTAAAATGTTTATTAAGTTCTGCTTTATACTTTCAATATTTTACATAGTGAAATCGGTCCCTTTAAAAAATTCCCCTTTTCGGAAGTTTGTCATAAGGCATGCACGACCAACGCCATCATCCTTGCCTACTGGAGCATGCGACTGCATGGATTATTGGGACTGCATAACAAAGTGAGTGAATTTAATGCGAATAAAAATTAGCCAACATTTTTTAATTGTTGTATGTATAGCAAACTAATTTATGACTTCACGTTTTCATATTTTAGTGACGGGCATGTGTACAGCTACTGTGGGATCAGTGCCACTGAAGTTTGCTGCTTTCAAACTCGTAACAGCAAAGCATTTAATAATAACACAAGTAGCGATGGTACGAACAATAATGCAGCAAACAATCGAAAAGTACACTCTTCTGCAGAAGAAACAATTATTACAACATCTTCACCACCATCATCATCATCAGAAGAGCTGTTTACAACAGGAAATGAAGACTCCCAAACAGCGCGAAATGACTTTGTAAGAAATAAATTACATAATAATATTGCGAGCAAAAAAGATTTTTTTTTACAAAAATAAACTAAATTTCATTTTTTCGCAATTTGAAATTAGGTTTCAGTACCGTCAACTCCTTTGCCTTTTGTTACCTCATCATCATCATCGTCATCATTGAGGTCCTCAGTTTTACCGGATGTGGATTATTTTTATATGCTAGAAAATGGAGATGGTGATTTAAAGCAAATTACGACACAGGAGGCCTCATCAACATCACAAGACGAGACTACCACGATAAGAGACGATAATAATGACTATAAAAGTGACTGTGGAAGACAAGCCATCAATTGGAAATTGGACTCAAAAGCTGAGTTCAGGGAATGGCCGTGGCATGTAAGCTTTAACGAAATGAATTCAAAAGGAATTTTAACTTGAGTCTAAAAGAATGACCATATTTTACTTGTTTTTTTGTTCAACAATAGATTGCATTGTTGGAAGTAAATCAAGATATCTACATCTGTGGAGGAACTTTAATCTCCCATGACAGGGTTGTGACTGCAGCTCATTGTGTAAAATCTTACGTTAGGCAGAATGCCCCAAAGCTAAAAGTTCGTGCTGGAGAGTACGATGTTTCCACAAATTCAGAAGCGGATCCTTACATTGAAGTAATCAACATAATATGGTTATGAAAGAAAATTAACTAACTTCATATTTTGCAAATCAATGAAAACTTTTTATTTTAAATGTTCGGAATTCCGATAGGTGCTAGTTGAAAGGATTATCATGCATCCCGTATTCAACAATGCCACCTTGGCCAGTGACATTGCAATATTGGTGCTGCGAAGGCCCCTAAACTACACCTCAAATATAAGGCCCATCTGTCTGCCTTCTCATAACAATGATGCTGGAGGAGGAGGTGGCTCAACTGCTCTTCATGGGGAAATTATAAAACCCCGACAATGTGTAGTCACTGGTTGGGGGAGAGTATCAGAAAGTAAGTGGGGCATAGTGAGACATTCACTTTCGACAAATGAACGTCCTTACTACCAAATTACAAATGAAATTGACAAATAAATGTTTGCAAATATTTTCTTCTCCAGATTCACCTTTCTCAGTGGTCATGAAGGAAATTGTCGTCCCTTTATGGAATCATACCATTTGCCAAGAAAAATTACAGCGAAATTTTGGGACAAGTTATAAGCTTCCTGACACATCGATCTGTGCCGGTGAACGGGGTCATGATGCATGTGATGTGCGTTAACTGCTTACTAATTTAATTTAACCAATAAACGCAACGCGGTCGGTTTATTTAAATATTAAATATTCCTTTTACTTCAATGAATGTATTTTTAAACAAAAAATAGGGAGACGGAGGTGGCGGCTTGTCATGTTTGAGTGAAGAGAATGGCCAATGGGAATTATTGGGAATCGTTTCATTTGGAATCGGTTGTGGCCGTATGGACAACCCTGGAGTGTACACAAGTGTTCTCCCATACATACAGTGGATTGACGCATTTACATTTACTTAGTATTACCGACACAGGAATTTTGTGGAACAGGACTCAGATAATGGAAAGTTTCAAACAAGAAGTTTCTACGAGTATATTGTAGGCGGAACATTTTGTACAGTAGAAAGTTAAGACTTGGGATATAAGAAAGCACATGATTAAAAGTTGATTATGTAGTAAAATATAAAAAAGCATACGATATTTCACATTGGACAAGATGGACCATGTTGGGGACGGATCTTATCATATCGAAAGATTTACGGATTATTTAATACTGTTTAGTAGCTCATTTATTCCCGTTACGCTTCATCAGCGTTGATTGTGAGGGTGCAAGAGATCCAGCTTCCAATCCCTGGATTTCTTTAGTTGCGCTCGCTTCAGCTTCTTCACCCTCCAACGATTCTGAAGGGCCTCCAGCTACACTTTCTCTGAACAACGCTTGACTGCTCCGTTTTTCAGCGCCCCCGTCATCAGAAATCAGAGTGGAGGTTTTCCTTGTATAGGATTTTATCAGTTCCTCCGGCTGGATGGCGAGGAAGTTTCTGAACGCTTCACAATAAATGCAGTCCTCGCTGTGATGCGTCTTCTGTTTCGGTTCTGGGGGCTGTTCCGTATCGGGACTGTCTTCTTCTTCATCTTCGTAGTCCTCTTCGGGAGATGTTGATCTATCCTGACTCCTCTTTTGCTCCAGTTTGTACTGTCTCCGTGCGTCTTCCATGTCCTGGCGATAATCCTAATAGGACAAGCAAAAATTTATAGGTTATTATGATTATGATTATTGTCTAATTAATTTTTTATCTTCGTTTTTTTTGCTTATTTATGATTACCCTCCAAAACTGACGCATTTCCTGAACCTCCGGTCTGCAACGAACCATGTAGCCCCTCACCACACGCTGGATGATTACAGCTGCCTCTTCAGAACTCATCAGCATCCACTTTGGTGGCGGTGTTCGGGGGCTTTATTTAGGATTCAAAACTATACTAAAATCATCAAAATCATTTAGCATTAAAAAAGAAGCCGTTTTAATTGCATGACATACTGTTTTTCTATCCAAGTCTTGCAAAAAGATATCTCGAAAATTGGGGTGGGATTCAGAACCCTTTCCGGGTATCGAGGGTTGTTATTGTACAAGTACTCCACAATAAAGTCTATTGCATTGAAAGTGCAAAACCGGGTTTGGAAGACTCGATGCTTCCGTGCGAACTGGATCAGCTCTCGGATTGCCGGGAGAAGAGTGGGGAAGATCCAGAAATCGAGGAAATCTTTTGATTTACCTGTGGTAAACGTTTTATGGAATCATATTTTAAAAAAAGTAAATGAAATGAAGTGAATTTCATCTAACTCGAGAGCTACATAATGCAATACATATTTTAATGTGCTAACTTGTTTCCAAATCAGGAGCAACTTCATAGTCTGTGACCTCATACGACTTCTTTTTGCTGTAGCTTACAGAAGGAAGACCTATCCTTTTGAGGAGGGCATCAATCTCCTTAATTTCCGCTTCCGTTTCTAACAAACAAAAAGAGTTGGAAGGCTACTTCTTTTATTTACATTAATTAATCATTCAGTGCATAAGTTAAGTAAAGTAGGTGGAGGAATGGATGGATCCCATCTAAAATTATTTACCATTGCAGCAAACTTCCCACAAGTTTTTAAATATAAATCGTCCCTTCCCTCCACCTGTGGTTACCGATTTGCGAGATTTGTCTGGTCCATCTTGACCACTCTCAGGAGTTCCTTCATCGGTGAACTCCCCATCCATTTCACTTCTGCTGGGTACAGGAGCCAAGGATGGGATGTCTACGGCTGTTGCCGACTCGTCAATATCATTACCGACAGTGACATCCCCGAGCACATTACTCCCAGCAGCAGATTTCCGGATAGTACTTTTGCTTTTCCGTTTCCCCTTTGCCCCGGTCTTTTCCTTACCCCCCTTCGCCATCAGTTATCTCTTTCGAAGATTAAGATCGTCTTCTGATTTTTTTTTCATAGAATAAAAATTAAACGAACAAGCATATAAAAAGATTGATCCGAATTTGACTTATCGTCGAAACGTCTTCAACGATTTTCGTTTACTACCCAAATCATATCAAAAATTTTTTTTTTAAACTCCTCGATTTTCATCGCCAGTTGCCAGTCAACTATACAACTATAACAAGAAAAGACATACGTAAGATTTTTGCAACGCAACGTGAACTTGAAGCGTATCTCTCTTCTCGTCATCGTTGGTGGTCCTGGTCCATACATAGTCCAAGCCTATCCAATAAGTCCTTTCCATGTCATGTCACTGCGCTAACCAATGAGCAGTCCTGTCGCGTCGTCGCCTCTAATTACATAGGTTCCTAAATGTACCGAAGAGTACGATGTCGATATGTATGCACTTTCTTTCGATGCATATAGGTATTAGGTATATGTAAATAGGTGAAGCTGATGGCATGCAAATGATATGTACTAGCTATACTTTAAGGAAGGATTAGTAAAATTATCATAATCATAGAATCCAAATTTTAATATGATATGAAACGTTTTTATCGTGGATTGGATATGCAATGTGCAGCAGCATACTTTTGACTTTATAGAAGCAGATCCATATACCCATTCATATTCATCGTTACGACATGGACAAAGGAAAAGAATCGAGATCGACGCGACGAGACTGAATAGGTTGTGGTGGCGCAGCTGCAGAAGTATCTAGCAGATTCATTTCGAAAACGAACTTTTATTTTTCTCCCGAAAAAAACGTGTGGAAGTCGATATCAAGACAAAGACATTCATCATTCATCAATCCAGAAGCAATCCAATCCCTCCCTCCTCTGGTCAGTTTAGTATTGCGATTGGCAATTGAGAAGGGACGGAGACCTCACCACAAGCACACCAAGGGAAAAAGCTGCCGATTAATTTTGGAATTGAAAGTGGTAAAAGTGAATAGACTTTTTTTTAAAGTTTAATTATTCGGGTATTCTGAAGTTAAAGGAAGGAGGAAATTTAGATTCGGAAGGAGTTTGTAGATTAAATTGAAGGTAAGAAAAGTGAAGATTTTTTGGTGGAAGTGTATTTATTTATGTTTTAAATATTTATATTTTGTAAAGTTGCGAGTTTCAGTTTAAGCTTATATATTGTGATTGTTTTTTCTTGTGATTTCAGAACACAGAAGCATTAAAAGCAGGAAGAGAGGAGAAGGAAGATCGAACCGAAGTTCCGAACAGCGTTCTGCATAGCTGCATCGCAGAGCAGAGATTCGAAGATGAATTTCGCCGGGCTTCCTATAATTCCAAATGAAAAGGAGGTGATGAATTGGGGCCGCGAGGATGATGATAAGGATGAGGACTACGAGCTCATCAATGTGGGATCCAGTGATCGTGTGGAGGTTCAGGAGGATGAAGAGATGGAGGAGCAACATCCCCCTTGGAGTTGGGACAGAACCCGAGTGCCCGTTCGGGGGATTCTGAAGAGAAAAAACAAAGTGGAAAGTGCTGGAGGGCCTGCTGCCTTACAAGTTGGAATGGGTTGTGGACGTGGTCGCGTACTTGATGGGGGAGAGCAGCCAGTAAAGAAGCCAGGTCGTGGACGAGCCCGTGCCATAGTTCGTCTCAACAACCTTCCCCTTTTTTCAAAAGGATGGGGAGTGCACTTCAAACTCTCTCTGGAGCAGCAAAAAAAGGAAAAGGAAAATAAGCCATACCGCCAGGCGTTCGACGAAGCCAAGAAAGCTAGACGGAAGAGGAAGGGGAGGGATCCGGATGCCAAGCTTGACTATGGACAGAAGTTCACGGCGGAGAGCGCAAAGGAGTTTATTCAAAAGCACCGGATGTCCCGCAGCCACTTCAACTACAACATTCTCAAATGGATGGGAAGAACTCCTGTGAAGCAGGAGAGGGATGAAGGGGACTGGAGCGATGATGATCCGGAAGTTCTAGCCTACGAAAAATTGACCGGAGGAGCCTATTATGCCAATCCGGATATGGTACTTGCTGCAGGTTTAGTGGACGTCGCGGAATCTGCTTCAAGCAGTGGCCCAGCCTTGGCCCGCATCCCGGACGTTGAGAATCCTGTTGTTCCGCAAGTGAAGGAAGAAGCCATTGTCGAGGAAGACCACACCCCCGCTGAGCTTTCTCCAGCTTTAGACAGGACAGCGAAGGAGGACCAGGTCGTCCGTAATAATCCAGATTTGCACCTTCTCGAAGACAACTGTAAGGCGGTTGTGAAGGCAGCAGTGGTTCCTGAGAGGAATGTGTCTCCATCAGCGTCCGGACCTTCCTCCGTTATGACCCTTTCATGGGAAATGGAAGCGGAAATAGACCGCCATCGCATAAACATAAAAGGTTTCGATGTCTGCCATGAATGGGTTGCGTATGGGGGTGAAGCAAGCGTTCCAGTTGAAAAGAAAACTCCAGCTCGCAAGCAGCCTTCTCCAGCTAAGCCAGCAAGAAAGAAGACGATTACTCCTCGGCCGAACCTGAAACGAGGCACAAAGGATAAGCTATTCCCACTGCTGCAGAAGGAAAAATGGGCGAGAAAGAAATCCATCACCGACTTCTTTGCAGGATGGGTTTACGAGGAGCCGAAACGCAGCCCGACGAGATTTGACGCTTTCCGTGAACAACAAAAGCAACGTATCCTGATCCGGATGCATCAAAAGGTCAAAGAGGAGGAAAGCGAAAGCCAACAGCCTGAGTTCCTCAGGTACGAAGACGAAATGGAAGACTGGGAAAAGGTTCAATGTTCTCAGAGCCAGAGCCCGTTCAAAATGGACTGGGGGACACTCTTTTATGTGCATCCAATGATAACCCCATAAAAGGATGAAGATCGAAGCTCAGCATGCTATGCCACAGTTCATTAGTTATGTAAGTTGAAGAAAGTCAAGTTTATTTTTCTTGAATTATGATTTTTTTAAATGCATTTGTTAGTTTGTTTGAATGTGTTATTTGTTTTTTTTAACTAGGCTAGATTTGTAGCTTGTTTTTAATTGATAATTAATTCGCAATTTGTGTACCTACTTGATTTAAAAAATTAACTAGTTCTTTACATTTTTGTCCTCATACTAGATCTGGCTTCGTTAATTTTGTTTTAAAAATGTATTCTCCGATTAGCTACCTACATATATCAGTCAGTTCGATTAAGTAATCTCTGTTAATCTTGATGAATTTTATGTATGACGATAATGATAATACTTTGTACTCAGAGCTCTTAACCCTTCTCCCGGTGATGATAATGTTACGTTATTAGCAAATTATATTATAATAAATAAATAAAATGTATTAAAGGTTAAGTGAGTTTAAAAAAGCTGTAGAGATTATTACTCCTTTCATTCCCGATATCACGATCAAGGTTTTTTGGATTTTTTTAATCATAGTAATACAGTAGTTAATGTTCATAGTCTGTAGTCAAAACATCACAAGTCCAGTTCGTGATAAGTCAGAATTAAGCATATAGATTAATGATGAGATGACTGGATTCTTTTGATTTTGATAAGCTCTCCAGCAATCCATCAAACATACATGTGTACATACGGGGGGGACTATAGTATGTAAGTAAGAGTAAGTAGTTTTCAGTACTATTCCAAATTACACCGTTTCCCAAGTTCCAGTTCCATCCTACTTTACTCCACTTCGTTCATGACCCTCTTTATTTCACCACAACTTGTATTCTGTATGTTAGGTAGCTCCATCATCTCATAACTCATAGTTTGATTGCGCACTGCCACTAAATAATTAATTTTCTTTTTCTTATCGCAAAGGTTTGAGTGGAAGAGTTTAAAGTGTAAAGATCCTTCTCCCCTCAACACTGTATCCGGCAAGCAATCTGCCATGAAAATATTGACAAAATTATAATATAGCTTTAGTGGGCCCATAAGTACCTAGATCATCGATAGAAGTGTCGATAATCATGTTGCATTTTATTTTCCTAAGCAATTCCGCATATATAACTTACTTCACTCTACTTCAAATCAATTTACTAAAAAAAATACTATTCAATTTAATTTCATTACAGCTCATGTTTTTAAAAATGAATGCTCATTTTTCATGAATATTTTTTTGCACAAAGAGGAAGGTTGATGTTTGCCGAAGGAAGCTCCACTTACAGATACTTGCTACAGATAGTAGTGTGATATGAAATGATGGTAGCAATAGGCATAACACAAATTCTGCTCCTTCTGCTATGAATTGCATTTAGGTGTTTTCATGTAGGAGAAGAAGAAGCTCTCTCTGTGAACTGCGAGTGAGTGAGTGAAGATGATCTCATTTAACCCTACCCAATCCATATGATGACGAGGAGGCGAGAGGATAGAATAGAACTGAAGTAAGGATGTTTGCCTCGTTTTTTATGTATGTTACACACACACTACTTTTGGGTATCTCTTTTGTCGATTTCGCTTCGCAGTAGTAGGCTCTGTTCACAAATTGTTCAATCTTCATACAGATATCCATAATATCATATCTCTCTCTCATAGCATGAGTATATAAGCAGAGCGAGCTTTTTCATGAGTGGAGTTTGAGGGTTTGAGTCTTTGAGTATAGGTATGTTTACGTAAGGTATGAATGTACGCGCTCATTCATATATATATTAGTTTATATTTTTATGAATTTATCCTGATCATCATATGAAATAGGTGTAGGCCAGGCTCTTGTTATATGAGTACAGTTGAAAAATGCATTAGGGAGGAAGAGCAACCAACCAGCCAGCAGCTATTAAAGCCGCGACCGACCGGGCTCCGGACAAGAAGTAATCATCATTCGCATTCACATCTAATATAGTGTATTAACACACCAGCATAGATGTTCCATGCCATGAATGAGAGGAAAGATCATCTCTCTTTAATAGGAATGTTTTAACACTCCAGCCCTCAGTTCAGTTTTTGGAAACAAACATTAAAGTTGGAACTGGAACTGCTGGAATGTAAAATATAGAGGCAGTGCAGTGCTGTGGAGGCAATATAGCTTGTGACGATTATTGGATTGGAAACTGGAACTCTCAAACCTTTCTTGTTACAATAAAACTAGCAGGTGAACAACAGGAGACCTACATAGAGAAATAATTAGTGTGTCATCGACCGAATGCCCATCCTCATCATCCTGTCACTCAGATACACACAAGACATGACATGATTCTGTCACAAAAACATATAGTATGTTCTATTCCATTAGTTGCGTGAATCGAGTGAACCCTGTGTAGATAGATCTGTAACAGTGTCTGTATGTTGTATGTCAGCAAGAATAAAATTGGAGTAAAAGAGATTTTTTTAGAGAATGAGCTGAATTGGTTTGTTTAAAGTTAATTGTACGAGAAGACATATACATGACTTTTGATTCTACAATCCATTTGGAAGGAAGACTATGATTGAGTTTAATTGAATTGCATTGAAATTCAAGTTCATAATGAAATGACAGCTCTCTCTCGTTAGCAAACCGCAACCGGGCTCTACTACGCGGAATAGCCAATTGATAGAAGGGAACTGGGAAATTGACTAAATATAATGCAAATAATGTTGAGCAACCCGCGACAACGGAATAACTTTTCGTTGCAACACGCATCATTCTTTTGTATAACTGAGAGTGCTATAGTGGAACACAGGATAATATTGATGATGATATGTAATAATTAAAAAGGAATAAATTCGCAAGTATCTCAATGACAGAGGGAAGAGGATCAAGAAGGAATTGTGGAGGTTTGACATTGTCAGGTCATTATAGTGGAAAAGTGTTAAGGTGAAGGTATCTTCCTGTCTAAAGTGGTTAGGTCGGTCCCTACGCGTACTTCGACTCGACATCTATCTATCTACTCTGAACAGAATTGTACAAAGCTCATCTACTAACAAAAATATTTAGGAACCGAGCAATCGTAATAGCTGCCATATTATTTCGTGATATAAACATTGTTGATCGTCAGTGTTTTTATTGCTAATTTTGTTGTGATTTTTGTGATTAAAAGTCCATTTTTTTATTATTTGCATTTCATTTTAGTTAAAATTTTACTTGAGTCCTGCACCTGCTGCGTGCAAAGATAGTTTGGAAAAATGGTGATCGCATTTGAGAAACAAAGGTTCTTTGCAGGGATTTTTGTCCTCGGCATTGCCTATTACTATAAATCCACTTTGAGTTTCGGCCTTGACGGTCCTATAGTGAATACTCGTTATGGCCCTGTGAAGGGCATAAGATCCACATCAAGACAAGGGAGAACATTCTATGAGTTCCTGGGCATACCTTACGCTTCTCCTCCATTGGGGGATCTGAGATTTGAGGTGAGAGAAATGAGCAGTTTCTAATCAATTTAAATTAATCCGGTTTACGATTTGCCCAGTCAGCAAAATACAGATTATGTAACATGTTCTTCGAGTTAAAAAATAATCACCAAAGAAGATAATCTGGCTATTTATGTAGTTTTGTTTTGAGTGCTACGTTGACATTAACTTGTGTAATGCTTGTCTGCGTTTTTAGCCCCCGAGGCCGCCAAAGAGATGGGAGAAGATTCGGGATGCATCCCGCTACGGCAATCAATGCCTTCAGTTGGAAATGCTGTTGGGCCTCATCCTGGGAGATGAGAATTGTCTCTTTTTAAACGTGTTTTCCCCTCAGGTATAAAACCCTTCTTTTTTGTAATTCTTGCGTAGACGCATCGCATTTCGCATCAGCATTACATTTTTGGCAACACTTGCTCCAAATAAAAAATGTTCCAAAACCATGTTATCATTTTTGGCAACTTCCTCCATCCGAGACAGCCGCATCCTTTTTTGTTTTATAGAAAGCCGATGGTATACTTTTTATGATTTAATATTGCGTGGCAGATTCACCGGGCCAGGCCCAAAAAAAATAGAATAGAGGATGAAGTAATACTGGATTAGTCATCATCATACTCGTCATCATCGTCATCATGATCTCAATTATGTGCCTATATGCAGCATAAAGTAAACAAAGTGTGATATATTTAGAGTCTGGTATATACCAATCAATGCTTGGAAAAGCGGCTTGATAAAACACGGAAATGAACAAAAGTTAGAACACAGTTTACGTAAACATGACAAACAAAGTATTAAAGAAAGACGGAAAAAATGGCAACCCGAAATACCAAGCCGTAGAAGCTTGCTTTAAGCGTTTATAAAACGCATTTACTTAGCTTATAAGTGTTTCAACGGCAAATTCCACTAAAAGCTCAGTTCCATACCTATACCTAAGCACGAGCACGAGTAAAAGCTTTGAACGCACGACTTACGCACATGAAACTTAATCGTTTTTCCGAAAGATTTACAAAATTGTTGCAACCAACATACATAAATAAACAGTCGCATATTAATTCTATGTCTTTTCAATATTCATTTAATTTTAAAATGTAAAGAAGGGATTATTATCATGTCACCGTTTCATGTACTTCAGCTATGGGCGATGATAGAAGGGATAACTAGACATGTATGTCGTAACTATTCAGGCAGAGAAGAAGAAGAATATTCCAAAAAAAAATGTTATGTAGGTGATCTTTTTAAAGTGAGGCTAGACACATACATACTTACCATGAGCATAAGCATAATATGCGTATTAGGGATATTTGCAATTTGCAGATTTTGTTAGGAGATAAAAGGCCATACCATCCATAACAGCGGCTGTCAGGTTTCAGCTCTTTATGTAGCTTGGAGTTTGGAGGAAATGAGGAAAAACTAGCGTATGTAGTGTAGTGTCATCACCAGCATCAGCATCTGGTTAGCACGTGTCATGAACTCGTAAGTCGGAATCTCAAATGACTATACAAATCACACCTAAGGATTTGCTCTAAACAAAGCATTTCTTTTTTTTAAATCATCTTAAAACTCTGTCGTTTGATATGACAGTATTTTTTTACAAAAAAGAAGAAAGAAAATTACTTAGGCATGATTATAATTTCACCTTTTGTCCTTGATGGAGTCCTTCCCTACCTTGAATTTGAATATAAAAATGGTGATTTTTTATGAAAAAAAAAACGTGTACGCTACACGTAAAGATGCTTGTATAAGATACGTACGTATGATAAGGTTGGCAAAAAAGTGGTATCTTTTCGTAGGCAGACGGACGTATCCTTGTTAAATTGCCAGAGGCTGTAATAATAACCCTGGCCGTCCATGCCTATTTTTCTGGACACATATAAATGTATACATCGTTACAAAATGGCGCGGGATCACACACGTCAACGTCAACGACATAGTATGAGAGCCGTTTCTTTCCAAATCCAAAGAGGTTATTTAGATAAAATCCTCATCATTAATTTTTTTGGACAAGAACCCTGATAAGTATTTTGGAATCGAAAATAAAATTAGCTATTTGAAGAAGAATGAAGTGTTTACAATGTCCATAGTCCATGTCCATACAAGTAGCGGAGTGTTAGTGAACCTCATCTCAGGGCTACATGCATGGCGTCCGTCTCTTTTAAAGCACTAAACGATTATGGATAGAGCAAGTGCTGCTGATGGTGATGATAGGAATGAAGCTAAAAAATTGCATTCCTGTCGCTGGCTCTATCGTCGGGATGAGAACTATTAAAGTGATTTTTTTGCCAACAAATCGATTAGCTCACCATTTGCAACTATCTTTTTACTAGCCAAGCAAGCGGATAGCTCTCCTCATGCATTTTTGTATTTGTAAGCACAGAGGTCTGCGTTGTTGCCTGACCTTTTTAATTTTTTTTTACACTGCGCACTGCACGATTTTTTAATTCATGCTATCCCTATACCTTCTTTAGATGTATGTAGGTACGGATTCGTATAAATACCTTCAAAGTCTGGTCAATCCAACCAAGGTCTTTACAACTCTTTTTCATTGCATTATATTGCATAAATGCGATTCTGATGTAATTAATACATATTCATAAAGTAGCTTTTGTGATATTTTTTGATCTACTGGAAACTTCCAAACATTTTCCTAACTAATGATTAGGCAGGCAATTACCTGTTGTTAGCATCTAGTCATACATAAAGCAGGCATAAAAGGCTTCCTTCTAAATTTTGTATTCCATAATATGGACTTCCATAATTTTCTACATGTTTTTCTTGTTGTAAAATTTGCGTAACTCCATCCTGGATAAAGATGTTCGAATAATCAGTCCCATTTTTCCCCCTTTGTGGTTTTGCCTGCAGATACCTTATGTAGAAGAGAATGAGTCATATTCCCAAAACTACCAAACAACAAATGACCGTGGTGGTCATCCTCCATTGTCTAATGATGGGAAACTGTTGCCTGTGATGGTACGTGATTTTGCTTTTGTACAATTAGCTGTGTGATTGTATGAGATGGAGTTGTCGATTAATTAGGGATGATAAATGATTTTCTTGATGATTACCACTGGGCAGGTGTACATCCATGGGGGTCTCTTTATCAACGGAGGGAGTGATCTGTGGAGGTACCTACTAATAACAATTAAATAGTCCTATCAAAATAGATAATTTTATGTTACATTTGACCTTGACCTTTCACCCATCTTGACCTTGACAGGCCAACCTATTTCATGGATGAGGACGTACTTCTAGTCACAATTAACTATCGGTTGGCGGCCCTCGGATTCCTTTCCACTGGAGATGGGGTAATTCGGGGTAATATGGCGCTGAAGGACCAGTCATTGGCTATTAGATGGGTGCACGAGAATATCAAAAAGTTTGGAGGGGACCCAGATCAAATAACAATTTTTGGTTGGCCTACATCAAATTTCCAAACTATGATCGTTCATATTATAAACATGGAATGTGTTATCTATAATGTTCGAAATCTCTGATTCTAGGTGAGTCTGCTGGAGGCGTTGGGGCCCATTTCCAGATGCTGTCACCAATGTCAAAAGGTCTGTTTTACTATCTCTTTTT
>JAQIWX010000547.1:0-15813 GCA_034696785.1 Lepidocyrtus cyaneus | reverse complement strand
CTATTGCCGAAATCAGAATTGAAAAATTCGTATCCGTTCGAAAGTTATCGTGCTTACGGACAGACAGACAGACAATACATAGCAAACCATAACTCCGCAAAGCTCCGTAATACAAAAATAAGACACTTCTTTTCCACCGTCATAAAATAAATTTTGCATTCCGTTTTTCTCCATCATCCACACTCACTCCATTTATTATGCTCACCCTCAGCATTGTCCCACTTACTTTAGTGATTTCAAAATGGCAATACAATCCCCTAAAAATGTACATCCACTTAAAAAAAATAAAGCTCCTCCGATAAACAATTTCTTCTTCGGAAACAGTCAAGCTATAATTTACAAATATGTACAATTCATTTTTATTTAATGCTCATCGCTGCGCAAACAGAAGCAAGCTCATCATCATGAATCATCATGATCGACAGCATTTTCCTTCTCCTCCTGCCATCCATCCCTCCATTTCCTTCCTTTAATCAGCATGATCAACTCGGCAATAAAAAAGGATATTCTTGAAATAAAAATCAGTTTCTGTTTGTTTAAAGCTACAAAATTTTATTGTACTACAACTACAAATTACAAATTGTGTACTCGGCTCGCATCGCACCCTCATCATTTTCTTTCATTCAGTCCATCCATCCATCCATATCACATCGGAGGGATCTCCAACTCAACTCTCCTCCGAACTAAGTCATATCATATCACATCAAATCACAACCCAAAAAGAAGTAGCCAAATAACATAACATAAACCATACTTCATTATTAACCCAAGTAACGCCATAATATTTGCCAGAAAGCAAAAAAAAAATCATAATAAAAAAACCAAAAGAGGAAACTGACTGCTGTGCAGAAGCATGATCATCTCTTGATCATCAGCGTCGACTCTCCCTCTCTCAAATGTCGACTTTTATTCTTTATTTCATTCTGAAGCAAAGCAGATGTGTGGGAGTCACTCGCTCCTCTGCTCGACTCTCCCTCACTGACTGCATGAGAAAAGCCGATAGAATAGAATTTCCATGGAAACTTTTTTCTCTTTCTCCTCCACATTTCGTCTTGCCCTATAATTTGGCTGGGCGGGTCGTCCTCATCGTCGTCTCCGTCGTCGTGCTCCATTCTCTCTTCTTTCTTTTTTTTCTATCATTTCATACCACATTGATGTGCATGTACTTCCCCTGCTAAAATCTACTTTCATGCTACCAAAAAGTTTACTCAAAATGTTCGTTTTTTTCAATGATCATGTTATGTTTGATGATGATGATGATGCTTGGATGCTCTTCCCTTTTCCACCCAACCCATCAATGTATGTATAGCCATACGTAATATTTTGATGATGATGATGCTCCCAGAGAGTTTGGAGTTGGAGGAGAGAGAGCCTTTTCTCTTGATTCTGTGGAAATCATCATAATGGCTTTTTAGGAGACATTGTCTCTGCCAGCAAAAGAGAGCGTAGAGCAATTCAGAAAAAAACTACATGTTTTTTTTTGCTTTTGACTGTGAATGTGATGATGTCTGATGGATGGTAATGGTAGTAAAGTAACTTGTTCTTTAATGCTCTGGCATCCATCCATCCATGCATGTCTGCGTATGAAAATTTTGGTTTTTTGAGGAGGAATCCTCCTTTTTTTCCCATGTAGCGCCATCATTACTATTGCCGAACTGGAGCTTCAAAACTATCCATCTCCTACTTAGCATTTACGCATGTTCATGACTTGAGATGGATGTCGGTGGTGGTGAAGGTTGCATGTGGCAAAATGTGTGTAGAAAGATGATAATGATAATAATAAGATGTTCTTGAGTCTTCAAGTCGAAGCTTTTAAACTGGCAACAATTGAATGAGCAGGAGAGGAGAGGTTATCGTCGTCGTTGGCGGCGTGGCGTCGGCAACAGCGTCATGTCATATTTGTATTTGCCATTGGATTGCATTTCTTTGCTCCTGTGATAGTGATGTGAAGGGAAGTGATAGGCTGCTTCCTTCACAGACAACTATTATGGGGTGGGTGACGCCAAGTAAGTGAGCATGGTACTACAAAATCAAGTGCCACCTACCAAACATACATACTGAAGAAGAACATGAATGGATTTAATATTTTCAGTTGTTTTAAAAAAAATGAGAGCAGAAAAAAATAGGAAAATGAATCGTTTTTATTGTTATTACCGGGGTAGTTTGAGTGTACTTGAATTCATTGAATTTGACATGGGCTCATTCATTCATGTATAGATCATTTGAAGAATTTTACAGAATTAACTGTTGCTCACTTCAAAAGTTAATTAGGTGGTAGGCCAGACCTAAGTTTAAATTATCCTCAGTTTACCACACACTTTATTGAAGATATGACCTGTTCGATTATTTAGCTTGCTTTTGATAGTAAAAATTTAAGTTGGCTTTTAATTTTGTTTCCAATCGATTTTCTACGGACACTAGTTGGCTCAATCTACTTTCCATGACCAGCAGTTGATAGCATGATTTTATTTTGTTTTCCCCAATTGGCAACATCAGCAAAATAACATTTGCAACTTGTGCAGAGTTCCCATCACCCACCCCTCTGTCGATATCATCAATCCTATCAGCTTTCATTCGGCAATAAACGTAATCACAGCCGACATCCCTGGCAAACGTCACACCAAATCAAAATCACTTATGCAAGCAAAGCAAAATGCTGCAGCAGTGCTGTTGTAACCAGAAACTCGTCATGTTCCTTCATCATCATCATGATATAAATTCACGTATCCTCACTTTTACCAATTGCAATCACCTTACTACCTCACAAGAACAGATATGAAATCAAGCATCAATATTTTGATTCCTCTTCATTTACTTATCAATGATTATCATTGTTATATTTCAAAAAATATAGATAGATTGACGGATCGACGAGCTTCTCATCATTCATCATATCATCGTCATTCGTATCAATATTTTTTTACAAGTGACTTTCTTGCAAACTATATATGCAGTTGGATGTGAGTATGAGAATCTGCAAAAAAAACAGATTTTTATTTCTGTAAAAAATATGATGACGAAGATGAACAGACAAGTGGATGGTGATCTGATGATGGTGGTGAGTAAGCTAGAAAATCAACTTTTAGGCAGGGCTTCATTTGGATGCGAAATAAAAATTGAAGAAGAAAAAACGTAAGTAGCATCACAACAGCAAAAAGAAAAACTTGAAACTTTTTGTGGCTTTTTTTTCATGATTTCAATGAAACCCTTTTTACAACTTCCATTTCCATACCACACCACACGACGGCCATCACATCAGCATCATCAAAACAACAAAAGTAACCAATCAACCAGTAGCCTACTCTACTCAACCAAATACCTTTTTGGCAACGTGATCCCTGTGGTAGTTGGTGAAGGAACGTGAGTAATGTGAGGAGGGGGGGGGGGGGAATTATTCTGGCAAAAATGTGCATTGTGAAAGGAGAGCCGTTTATTGCTGTTACGCCGTCAGATTTGCATTTTTACGCGGAGTTGGTTCTTTTACTAAAGCTGACTATGACGATTCATTTTTTCACGAAAGCATATTTGTCTGAATCGCTTAACGAATAAACAGAGGGATCCGACCTGACCTTAATAGATATTTAAGTAAAGAAGCTGATACTTTTTGTGTCATTAAAGTCTGCAATTTCTAACAACCTGGTGAGTTCATTGCATGCAAAATGAGCGGGGATTTAAGGTTGACTAATGAAATGGATTTTTTTTGATTGGATGGATTTGAAGTAGGCAGTGTACGAGTACGTGCTTACCTGGGAGAAAATAAAATGTCCTCAGAAGAGCATTACCCAAAGAAAATATCCATCGACTTATCTGAACTTCTTTCTCGTAATTGCGCCAGGTTCGCATCCACCACAATGATTCGGATATCATGGCAAATGTAAACCTGCCATTGATAGGTGCTACTTGGTTGGAGATGAACATTTCTGACCGTTTCATTGATGCAGATGCATAAAAATGACGAGCGATTTAAAAACAAATTTCAATAAAATATACCTACCTAATCCCCTTTTCCACTTCAATCCTGACCAAAACCTATATCTGGATTGGAATATGAATCAAAAGATGGGTAGCAAAATCACATCAGCCTGACTCATCAAGCTCATAATTTTGTGCTGCCTTTTCCCAATCACTATCGCCACTATACTACCTCCTTCAACCATCCCCCCAATAATTACATGTTACGCTAGCCAAGTACACTTCTGCTATCGATGTGAATAATCAATAATCATCATCATTAAAAGCGCCAAAGAAGAATGATAATATTTTCTGTGAATTTGTACAGCGCAAAAACGAAACCGCAAGTTACGTATTATAATATGTAGAGGTAGCTGTGAATGTAGGTACTTTACAGAGAACTGCTTGAAATGACGTGTATCACTCTGTTGGATGGAATATAGTTATCGAGAATCGATGTTTAATATAACATGCAAATGCAATTTCATAATATCCTTTTCAGAAGAAAATTGGCACATTAAAACCAACCTTGACTTATCCCTCGATATTTTTTCCTTATCCTTTATCATGATCTTGTTCACACTGGTTAGAGTTTAGCTTGACCAATGGTCATCCAGGTTGAAGGTGCCTTGAAAAATGTAGAAAAAAAATATCATGAAAGGAAGAGGAGACTTTTTGTTGATCACAAAAAAATGATAGAATTTTTTTTTACAATGTGCAATTAATTATAGTTAGGCCATGTTGTTTGTTACAAAGTACTTTTTTCTTAACTTAAAATGAAAATTTTTCTCTTGTGTAATTTCGTAATTTCATTGGGAAGAAGAGGAGAGGACCGCCTCCTTTGCTTTGAAATTGCTGTGATTTGATAGGGAATTGAAATCGAAACTGGTAGTTTAGATCATCGCGCATCAGTTCAATAATGGACGTTTTAGGTACCTACCTATTCTTACCCATTTTCAGTCATGAGAAAAAAATCATCCAACTTAAGTAACAGTAACAATCGATCAATTGATTGAACTGAAGCCATTCATGTACTGCGAGTAAATTTTAAGACTGATATCGAAAGCGAAACGATCAGATATTGAAGGGGTGCAGAGGTCAACAATCATGCGTATTGCGTAAAAGTACCTTGAAATCAACCTGCGCTACATTCTTGTTCAACTGATTGTGAGTTGGATTTCTTAATAAAAAAATGGCTCATTCGAAAATACTAAGCCTCTGCCAGATGTTCTCTGCTGGCATCAATAAATCCCACCTGGGTTTTGATGAGTACAGCATTTTGTATGCGTAGGAGGTGGACTGTGGATTTATCCAGAGCACAGATACTGTCCTAGCCAAAAAGTTAGCTACAACGCTACTACTCCTCTTGTAAAAGCTCTTTAGGAATGGAATAGTAAACACAACAACAGTTTGACAATGTATTACATTATGATTATTATTACATAACATCCAAGAAGATAGAGAAGGGATGGGACTCCCAGGTGATATTCCGAATTGGAAAAGGGCGGATCTGACAGCCTGTTTTACATTTCATTTCATATTTCGTTCGGCTCTCCATAATACTCCATGGCATACATAATAGCCTTGGCTTTTTTCCCCTACATGGAGAGTTCATTGACGTAATCGTAATCCTATTTACATAAAGAGTAAATGGAGCCCACGCAATTTAGTAGCCATCCATGAAAGCGCAGGGAAGCCAAGCCAGGGTGTGTGGTGATGTCCAGGGACATTAATATTGAATATTAAGCCATATTAATATTCTTCCATCTCATTACGTAATAGGTAGAGCTAGTCATGTCATGAAAAAGTTGGACATTGGATGGAACATTATCAGGATATGTATATGATATTGACATTTCACTCGTTAGCTTTATACCTCTCTCCTCAAAGTCTCAATAAAACGCAAATTGATTGACAGAAAACGGTGAATGCTTGCTTCTCCCTCTGAAATAAAAAGAGTTATGTTATGTTGTGTACTTTTCACCCCTTTTTTCTTGGCTTGCCCTTATTCCTCAACCTCCAACACAGCTGGAGAAAGAAAAGGTCCTCCCTCCCAGGGGCACGTGAACTTTACTGACACAAGCGGTGTCGTGTGGTGTTGGAATGGTGATACAACAATGCCCGATGATGTCACTCATTCCACTTCTCTCTTTTCCCCTTCCACTAAAAAAACTAAAAGATAAAAAAATACTTGTCTAATGTATTGATTGTTTAGAGTGGAGTGGAATAATATGAAAAAGGAATTTTAACGGATTGAAATTGCAGTCGTGATGCAGTTGTAATGCCGCCGACTCGTTCCTTAAGGGAGGGGTCCTTTTCATCAGGAGTTGAAAACATTTGTTCAAAGAACAAATGCTCCATTTTTACGCTTTACTATCTATTGACCCTCGTGTAATTCGAGCTTGAACTTCCGCTCCGTGATCCATTCAGAGGGGGAGGAGTGGGAGGTGGTGTGGGCGATTATGATTACACGGATTTTTATAAAAACTTTTTGAAAAAAATAAATTTCAGCTGACGAAATGAATCGTTCATGTTGTTTCTATTCAAAAACGGACTGAACTGATTTTTTTAAATAAAATCTTTTGTGTTATCCATTCACCAAGGCTCGTGCTACGGTTGAGCTGAAGGGTACTCTGGTACCCTTATCAATTGTAGATCAAAACATAAAAAATCCAAATAACCGGTAGCATGTTGGACACTTCCCTTCTTTCCAACACGTTAAAAGAGAAAGTGCTCATTATGTTGGAATGGAATTCTTTATAGCAAAAAAAAATAAATATGATTTTTTGTTCAATGAACTGATCGCGAACAAAACAGATCTCTGCTACTCCCATTCTTTTTATTTCGCATTAGTTCTTAAGCCTCACTTTATCTGTAGTAACTTACGGCTCAAGACCAGCACGGTAAGGGATTTCGTGCCGCCGACATCCTACTCGGTCACCCTTCCTACAGCCTTATCATACATATCATCATCGGAGGATAATGATCATTTTTTGTTGTGATGATGCCATCTATCCAACCAGTCCAAACATGCTCATTCATTCATCCCATTTAAAAAAAAACTCTTCATCATCATCTTTCTCACAGTCACTCTCAGCTCATAACTTAACTCTTTAAAGTCCATCTTAATCATCATGAATCATCAAGAGCACCCCCACCACCATCATCATCATCCCCCTTCATCTCCCCCTCAGTCACTTCATTTCCCTTTGTTGGACTACCGAGCGAGCATTAGAGCCAGCGAGACAATACCGATTTAATTGCTCTCCCCCTGGTGTAATTACACATTAAGGAAAACATGACGTTCCTTTATAAAAAAATTTCCTCTTCTTCTTCATCTTCTTTCTCAGACCAATAAAGATATTTTTTATATATTTTTTCTTCTCTTCAAGAAATCTTTTTCATGAATGGAGCCTCTGTTGAAATAATTGAATGAGTCGAGCAGAGTCTGAGTCCCCTGCTGAACAAGAGAGAACGACATAAAAAATGTTTTATTTTTATTTTATAATCTTTCATGAATGGGCAGAGTGGAGACTCCGACTTTTTTTTAGCAAGACACTTTTGATGCTCACTTATTAGCTTTTATTATTATTTACCTGCTGCACATTTTTCACCATCATCTTCATCATCTTCCACAGCCAAAATTATGTATGTAGTTACCCATTTTTATTGCATTTTTCTTCTTTCAAACTAAACTGCCTGTTTCAGAGCAGACTGAAGACAAATTTCACTGCATAAAAAAATGGCGACATGGCCCTAGTCGCAATAAAAACAAAAGTTTTTGAAGATTTTTCTCAATGATTGCTCAGTTTTTTCTTGTTACCTGTGTGAAAAAGCTGAGGATTCATTCTTAAAAAGAAAAAGTTACACAAACATTCCTCTTTTATGAGCTCGGCTGGGACAGTCAACTTGCGAAATTTCGCTACAGGCAAGCCATGTATGTATCTATCTTCAAGACAAAAAAAACAATCCTCCTCAGCTTTAATGAATAAACCTTTGATGAATGGGCTTAAAGAGAAAGAATTTGTTTTTTAAGATCCTTCTTTTTACTGCTCAGGAAATAACGTTGTCCATTTTTTGTCATCTTTGGCTTGGCTGAGAAAACTATTGGCATTCATAAAAGCGAGAAATGAGAGGGGAAAATTTGAGTGAACAAAAACTGGATGCTTTTATTTTTTGTCGAAGAAGGCGGCATTCATCCCAGCTTTATTTTATAGCTAGCTAAGGAACACGGAGGGATGCATGTAGTAATTATGTGTACATTTTTTTTACCTGTGAGAATTTAACAAGGGAAAGGGATTTAGAAGGAGACATATAAGCATGTTCTTTCTTATGAGGACGGGGTGAAAATAGAGATGAGAATGATGATGATGATGTGGCGCTTATGAATGAACTTCTTCGGAGTTTTATTTTTATTATCATCATCATCATCATCACAGTCCCTTATTATTATCCTCCTGACAATTGCTTGTCCGAAAGGCAAAAACAAACAAAAAAAACTGAAGGAAGGAAAGAGGAACCTGCTGAAGATGGTGATTGTAATACTGCCGTATAGTCTTCATCATGATATGATTATCGTAAAAATAAAGTTGATAATCTTCTTTAGCCATCATCATCATCACCACTGCCATTGCTATAGATCATATTTTTACTGAGCAGCAGGGAGGATGAATCTGAGTTGCTGAAGTTAGTATAAGTGATGGCAACGAAGAGCATCAGCTTTTTAGTCTGTCAAAACCGATCTGACATTTCTAAACCCGACCCGAAGCCTTGCTCAAGAAGGATTGTTGTTGGCTATACAAGCAGGAAAGGACAGGAGGACATGGACAGTTTTACAGAATTTCTTTATTTGGCAAAAAAATAAATTGTAAAGGAAAAGCATAAAAATAATAATAGGAAAAAAATGTATGCGTACTTAAGGAAATTAGTATTATTTTATTGATGCCTGGCTAAATGGTAAAGTTGATACTGTTGGTTGGTGATATACGCATTTAGTTTTGCGATTGGGAAAAAAAACACTATGCAAATGAGAAAGTTGAGAAATTTATAGTCAATCTATAGCCAAATGTCTTATGCAGACTATACTACGTATGCGCACGCATAAATGTGCACCATTTCACAATACATAAATCATTTCGCATTCTTCTTCGTCTTCCTCCAATTGGCCCGAAGCCAAGGGAAAAAGGAAGACATAAAAATACAAACCAATACTATAAAGCTTTAGCTTTGGCTGAAATCGTATAGGCTTTTTATAGCCTTTTTTCTTCGAATAAATAATATAGTGACAGAGAGGTAGGTAGGTAGGATTGGTTTGGTTCTGGTTCTGGTTGGATTGAATGGGTTTAGGAAGGAGAAGAAAAAGGGAAGGAGTGTTTTTTTCTTCTTGTGCCGTTTGCTAAAGAATAGTCGAGCAAATGGGCCGATCGGCAATGACAATGCTTTGAAAGGATTTTTTTTATGTTTGACTATGTCCTTATCTGCAACTTTTTATTGCCTCATTCTCTCTTCTCTCTCTCTAGAGCTATGTTGATATTTTTTTGTTGATTGGGATTGTTCAAAGGTTTTCGGAGTGTTGTTGAGCTACTTTGGGCATTCAATGTGACTACGATGTCGACCAAGCCATGAATGCGATGTTGATGATAATGAACAAGTACAAATAATACATCCATTCTTCCCGGCCGCTTACTTGGAAAAGGCGTTTGAGGTTTGAATCCTTTTTTCATAGAAAATTAATAGATATGAGCCAAAGCAAACTCCAACAACAAGAAAGCGCTCATCCTTTACATGGGATGTTTTAGTTTTCTCCGAAGAAGCCTTCATCGAATGTATTGGAATTGAATAATATGACAAAAAAAACGATTTTGAATTTAAAAAATTGATTGTTCGAGTGAAATTCATTTTTTTTAAATTGAATCGGAACTTGAGAGTTTTTATTGGCGATTTGATGATTAGGCGTTTGGAGTGCCAACAAAATCGATGTTAAGGTGGCGCTTACAAGCTTTGTAAGAAAGTGTCATTATATTATGCTTTGTTTACAAAAAATTCGTGCCTTCTTAGACACGTTTTCCTCCTTCAGATTGATGATGGTGATACATTATTCAACCTACCTGTTTGCTTATGGATTTGCATTCTTCTTCACTAACAAGTTGATTTTCTTACAAAAAAAAGAAAGGTCTTTCCCACGCACGGAAATCATTAAAGTAAATGAGGTTGCTAGTTTTGCCTTTCCCATTATTCCATCATTCTGAACTACGTTTCGTACTTTACAAAGATTTGGATTTTTTCGGAGCTCATTTCTTAATTCGAGAACGCGTGAATTCCAATACATTATTTACGCTCGTAGTACTCAAGAGAAAAACGGGCTCAATTCATTTGCCTCCCTCGATCCATCGGATTTATTAAATTTTTTACCACCCCTTTGAAATGTGTTTCATTTTATGTGTTGACTTTCAACACAAATTGGATTAGATTGTACTGAAATAAACTGTTCCAACCGAATTCTTTCTTTCAAGGCCCTTTCTTTGGATATTTCGAGGAAAAGCTTGAGCAAAATAATAAACGATTTAGGGAACTATTTATGCATGAAAATATTATGTGGGTTGAATTTAAGTATGAGAAAATTGCTATCCCCAACAAAGCAAAGTAATATAGAGTTTAGTGGAATCATTAGGAAAATTGTCTCGGAATTTTAAAGAAGAAAAAAAAATCAAAAAGAAATCATAGCCAATCACGCGATAATTTATAATGCTTATCTAATCATCATTATTACATTTACAAACAGAAATCATTTAAGTTACGATACATAACAATCATTAGATTTTTTAGGACAGTTCTGGAATTTTTGAGGGCATCAATTTAGATTGAAGAACATTACAGTTTCCGATAAAAGTCATACTTAACTTGAGTTTTATCATAACAATTTGAATTATTGTTCGGCCCAATTTTCCCGGTAATTTTTTTGCAAATATCCAGAACGGTGAAAATAATTGTGACCTTGTCTTGTCTGAACGAGAGAAGAAATTAGTTTGGAGCCCAGTGGGTCACTTTTTTTACAACTTTACAATTCAATATTCCGATGTGGGCAATTACTTCACTTGCTAAAAAAAATTAAATTGAACACGGGTAATTTGATAAATTTTTTGAACTTATTGCTTCCAATTTTGAAAATCGGTTTTGAATAATCCAGTTGAAATAATGTTTCAAAACAGTTTTTTTCCTCCAATCAGACAATTTATTGCCATAATACAATATAATTCATCTTCCAATTGATCCCCCCTCATAAACAAATCGTTTATTTCATTTTCCTGAAAGCTTCCCTAATTTTTTTATAGAAAATTATATGCTTCGTTTTAAATTTGTGTGATCAAAAAATTACGGTAGCTGATAAAACGCTTTAAAAAATTGGAAAACCGAACCAACCGATGTGGCTTCCGTTCTTTGCTTTGCTTACGATACGATGTCAGTGGGTAATATATCATCAAGGTTTTCAAATTAGCCCTGGAGGACACTTAAAAAATCAGCTGGATGCATGTCGTCATCATTTATAATGTTTATCTCATTTCAGCTGACCTTCTTAAATGATTTAATTGCTGCTCCACTTTCTTGTTAAGGAAAATGAGAAAAACACCGAGAAAATTGGATTTACGATCTAGGTAAAGTGACTATGCCAAGCCCAACTGCTGATATTTCTAACTGTAAATTTTAGGGGCAAAACCAAAACCCTTGAAAAATACACTGATCTAGGTCGATACAAAAACGAAACGAAATTGGAATGGATTGGTTTTTAATAAATATTTTTTTTTTGGGCTTCCTGTCCCTGAGGACAAATAAAAATGAGGGATGGGATGACGAGAATGAGAGGGTGGATTGGGTTGGATGCGACCTGTTCACTTCCATATTTCTGTTTACAGCCTAAAGCAAAAATAAATACGGATTTTCAAGGAAGAAAATATATCTCCGCATTTAACTTCTGTTCCACCTGGCCTTATCACTGTTAGTGTTGTCCTTTTGTTGGGGTAGGTTGGTCTGGAGTGCGTGTGCATGTCGAAGAATGATGAATATTGCCGCTTTATAGGATTTCGTCTTGTAAATTTACAGTTATCAAAAGGTTATCAGGATTCAATTGTTTTGCAGCGAAATCGGTTATGGGGTATAATAAGACAGGAATGAATTATTTGTGACGAGTTTCCAGAATTTTGTAAAAACAAATGTTTTTCTCTTTTCCTTTATCATCATCCCCCTCCACCACCATTCTTCAAGTTGGAGAAAAGTAAAAGCAGCATTTGGCGGCGGCGGAAAAGGTCGGCGGAAACTCATAAAGAGCCTCTGTAATCTGCGTTGAGTACTTGGGTCCGGCCAGGTCAAGTCGAACGCTAAAACGGACCGAAAAGAGAGAAAGGTTGTTCTCTCCCAAATAGTAACAAATGGCTTTACAAACCTCTTCACTTTTTATTGCGGTTTCCATCCAATATATAAAAAAACGTTTTTTTATGGGAGTGGTTTATTTATTTGAAGAGAAGTGGATTAGTATATATTTACCATAAAAAATAAGAAAAAAATTACTTATTGTACTACACTGATGAAAATAGATTAGGTATTAGATTAGTCATGTCATAAATTTATGTGGAATAGGGGGTTTAGCTTGAAAGAAGAAAAAAAGTTACAACAGAGTGGATTTTTACTCTTTTCATACTTCAATAAAACAAAGTGCTATTTGTTGCTTTCTTTATTTTTGGATGATATTTTTTAAAGAAGCATAAGTTTTAGAGGTTTATCCTTTGATCTTTTAACCCTTAGATCTCACTACATACTAACTACAATTAGTTTATCTAACTTGTCTCCATTTGATATTTCGTTCCTATGATCGACCAATCCAGCTTTAACAGATTTTTGCCCGTTGATTTATGACTGTTTATGACTTTTATCCCTTGCATGCTTTCTTCCCAACATAACAACCAAGTCTTGGTCCAAGTCTAAATCCAGTTCAAATACAGGAGCGTGTATTATTTTGTTTTTATACTACTTTTTTTTAACCCTTTTTCAAAATCTATAATCCAAAATTTCTAATAAATGAGCTGAGCTTATCTGTGATATTTTTTTATCAGGATGAAATATTTCCCTTTTTTGTATCCTTTTTTTTTTGCTGTCGGCCTCCTTCCAATTAACGTTTTCTTTGAAATAATTAGGAAAATCGAAAGACAATGGAATAATCCTCTGAATAAAAATGACAAATAATCTCATACCGATCATGTCTCAAGTCCCATCTTCATTATCATCAGCTTCTTTAATTTTCCTCCATCACATCGAATCCCATAAACCATGCCATGCCATTCTATGTTTTTTGCAACTGCATAAATAATTATCTCCTAGCCCATTCCACACTACAAAAACAAAAACACTTTGTTTGCACAGCTTGATCCCCTGCCTTTGTTCCGGCTTTAAAAAATCCCTACTTTTTGTTTTAAATCTAAAGAGATAATCATCTCCCTTGATAATTATCATAAACCATTTCATTTTACCATTCATAATGATACAGCAAATTCATAATGTTTTTTTTAGAAAAAATTACAAGATGATTAAGCCCACCACTCACCGGCACTAATTCATGCATACCTCAAAGTATTTAGAGCATTGAAAGTCGTTTTTTTTCCTTCCTCCGTAAATCCATGTTCCTTTCCCTGAGTCAAGCACCAGAAATTTTCTGGACAGACAGAAAAAATGGGTTGCATTTGCATTCATTTTTTTTTATTATTAATCCTTTTAGATCATCATCATCATCAGCTCTGTAGGTAAATCAAATCAGAGACACTCACTCTCCGGTTTTTTTTATTTAGTGAAGAACTGCATGATGCAGACAAGATTGATAACAGTTCATGCAGGCTCCATCCCCAACACTTGGAAGTGAGTCTACAACAGATCGACAAGGTTTGATTAGCTCCATATCATTAATTCCCATCTTCATCATTATTACCTTGCTCATCATCATCATCATCATCTCATCAGGATACATAATATTAAGGAGAACAATACAGCAATAAACGGAGTTAAAGAGGAAAGGCAGAGGGAGACCAAGAAACAATTAGAGACAGAGATACACATTCATACGGGCATTTTTAATAATAAATGTGGGAGATCTGCAGGGGATATTGAATTGGATATGGCCAGTTTGAGTTG
Source organism: Lepidocyrtus cyaneus (assembly GCA_034696785.1). Lineage (NCBI taxonomy): Eukaryota > Metazoa > Arthropoda > Collembola > Entomobryomorpha > Entomobryidae > Lepidocyrtus > Lepidocyrtus cyaneus. Next base: position 1,689 of record JAQIWX010000547.1, on the reverse strand, counting down.
AGAGTGTAACACTGGTAGCTCCTCAGCTTTCACATAATATTACGTAGCTAATGAGTTAGAATAATCATAATCATAATGATACATCTATGCATGTTTTTGTTTTGTTTTTCTTTCTTCCCTCCTGTTTCACTTGGTGGATTGGATGGTTGGGGAGACGGCCTTTACAGTCCTAATTAACATTGGCGAAATATGTGGGGAAGACATAAGAAGAGTTCCGGACAAGAAAAGGAGAAGGTAAAAATGCATCATCCCATCTTTCATAATGGAAAGGTAACAATGGTAAAAAAAAGTAGCAAGCAAAAAAATGAGCAACAGCTTTTTTTAAAGCTTTTATAGCATAATTTTTTTGTATACTAACACTGCCCCTTCTTCTTGCAAGTTGGTAGTAAAAGAAATAGTAGTTGGATGGATGGATGGCTTTGGAGGAGTACGGAGGAAAACCAGGAGTCAATGCCTGGCTGGAAGGCAGACGGCGCCATTCATTTGACCGTGCGGCTGATAATTTCAGGTTGGAGAGCTGTATAAAAATTGGAGGGCTTGTAATTGTTAGGTCCGTTCCGTTTCTCTCTTAGAAAGCTCTCTTATTTTTTTCCTTCTTGCCAAGTTACAAGTTGGCTATATGTATTACATAGTAAAAGGGAAAAAGCAAAAGTTACATATGAATCCATTTATTTTTCACGAAAGACTTTGACTTGAGTTACTACTACAAATGCCAGAAAGGAGCATTCAAGAGAAGAGGTCTGTATTGCATGTGCAATCTATTTGTGGAGAAGTGGCCGGGAAAAAGTCAAGCAGGAGGATGCTGATATGATGATAATGATAAATAAAAATGAGAAGAATAAGCGAGAGAAAACAATACTGAGGGAAAGCACAAATTCCACATCATGCCAAAAATGAGCAAACTTTCAATTCCCATTGAGTTTTGTAGGTTGAACGTGCAAAACACATTTATTTCTAACCTGAGATCTTATTCAAAATCATAGATTGTCGTCACTAAACTGAGTATTGAATAGTAGTTTAGGGCAAAATGGAAAATTGGACTGTGTACACTGAAGCTACTTAACTTTAATCTTCTCAACTCTGAAAAGACAATCGAATTTAATATCAACTGTTTGGCCTACTGTGATCTTCTCTCTTGCCTTGATTTCTCTTCTTTTTCCTTAAAACTGATTTAACTGTTTCAACAACTTAGTCAGTACAGTCACAGTCGACCTTCGTCTATTTTTCTTCAAAAGTCTCTCTCATCACGAAAAAAAAATTATTTTTTCCCAGGTCCCCTTAATCATAATTATACCTATTCCTATTCTATTTTATTACTATTATTATTAACTGCCACTATTAAAATCGTGATAGATGTCTGTGGCTGCTTGTAATCCTAACCCTTAGCATTTGCCTTCTCTTCTTCCTCCATCCACGTTTTTTTCTGGAGAGCATGCTTATTCTTTTTAAGGAGAATCAGATCGAAGGAGACAAAAAAAAATTGGGTCCAGGTATCCCTTCACCTTGCCTCCAGGTTTTTGATCGAAGATCGAAGCCCTCCAACATCAACCCAATCATTTCCTTTAATAATTATTGGTATCGACAATCCAGTAAAAAAATATCAGAAAAAAAGAACGGTAAAAAAATCGTGAACAGATTATATCCTCCTGATAAACTCTTCTTCTGGAGGAAAAAACTGGATTTTATTTT
>JAQIWX010000546.1:0-15838 GCA_034696785.1 Lepidocyrtus cyaneus | reverse complement strand
TTTATACAGAATACAGCCGATTGATATTATGCAGTTTTTGCCATAAATATGTATGTAATAGATTGAATGATGGATGTAGAGCTGTAGAGCCAACAATTTTTACTTGATTTTGTATTTCTATGAAATATGACGATAATTTTGTTTTCTTATGAACATAATATGCCAACGCCAAAGCGTGCTGTAATTTAATCGCTGCCACTCGGCTGCGGCTGTCGGCTCCCTACGCTGCACTGCACTGTTCACTGTTACGCTGAAGTTATGTGTGATTTGGTTTGTATGAAAACTAAACAACGACAGAGATATTTGTTAAGATTCATGCAGAATGCAATTATGATTATTATAGTTAAAGTTGATTGATTGGTTTGCATTGAAAAAGATGATAATGTATGATATGATGCAGATGAGAGTTGAAGGTAGGAATGTTCATAGTTGATTTGAGTCGATACAGACTGACTGATTGCCACAGTGAATAACGACGATGATAATGAAATAAGAGAATGAATGAGTCATGTCGAAATTTTGATGGGAAAAAATGACGGATGCTGCTGAGGTGGTTCGTGATATGATATGGTATAATTACTAGTTAGTACTTCGTAAGAGTTGGTGGTGAACCGTCAATCAACTTATTTGCCAAAACATAAATGAATGAATGACGACATCTGCTGCAATTTTTATATTGGTAAATAGTAAATGGGGATGTGTAGTGGGGTGGATAAATACCTAAATATCATAATATAGCGCATGGGGATTTTTAAGACTGCGTGTTTGTATGAATGACATGGACATGAGATGAGAGATGCAGTAGTCCCGGAGAAATAGTAGTAATTGGTTCTATGCCATGATGTAAACTATCAACTGTAAAATTATTTTTATGCCGTTTACTAAAACTAAAGTCTGAAGGGTGATAATATTATTTTGGAAAGTAAGTGATATATTAAAATGAAAATAATTTTTCGGGGCACATTGAAACATTTTTTTTATCATAAAATAACAACAAACGACAAAAACGTTTATTTAAAATGAGCAGCATAATATTTCAGTTCTTTTTTTATACAGATTAATCTACAATCAGAATTTTACAAATATATATCTGGAAGATGGAAGATGTGTTTGGTAAATTTAATACCGATAACGATAAGCTTGCTTGGAAAGATTCTAAAGTTAATATTATATACACGTAGCACTTTTCATAGTATCAAAAGAAAGAGTACCTTTGAAGTAATGTATGTAGTATTTTTTGTTGTAACAGAAGCATGCAAAATAAATATGTATTATAGTTTTTCTCTGAGTAAAACTCTTTTCTAACCTTCTTCTTCGTGGATTTGTTGCAAGTCAACATTTTCTCGAAGCAGGTTTTTGAACGCTGTATTACGCAGTCAAGTGCGAAGAGAACATGGAACATCATGATTAGTACTACTATAGTCGGCATTTTAAATTTCAGTAGAAATATGATATAATCGGTAGTCGATAACAATAATTTAACACATACGCCCATAACACAGCACTGGCCGGCCAGGGTATTTACGAAAGCACAGATCCCTGAGCTCCTCCCACTGGACGAAGAATTCATCAGCAACCCGGATCATCAAACGGCCGCTGAAGGAAAGATCTTGAACGCGGCAGATTGACTCCACGTACATGATACGGCATTTCATCAGGCTGAACGTCTAAAGTTCGGAACGAATAATATAATCATAACCCAAATTAAGATATAATAAAATCAATTTAATGTTTATACTGAATGGCTAGTTGTTGTTATATGTATACTGTTACCTTGAAGATATAGGCAACATAGCAAATCGGGACACAAATACCGGGACCGTTACAGATGATCTAAAGAGAGAACAATCATTGTAATCACTCATATTTACCGTTGTAAACATCAGCTAATTAATTTTTTGTAGTTAGTTCGTTAGCAGCTTGATTTCTTACCGCATCGGGCTTGTGCTTCCACACAAGACTGATCGCTTCAAAGATGGCGGAGGGGAATCGAACAGCTGCGCAAACGACGGTTTCGCCAACATTTCGGATCCGCATTACGCTCAGATATTCACTTTGGTGGTAGCGGGGGTCCATGTTTTTCTCCTGCTCCATGGCCTTTTCGATGCTCAACGGATCATTGCTGGCGGCCACATATATCCTCGGACGGTAGTTACGAGACAAGTGCCCCGCCAACTGCATCAGTTCCCCTGTGTGGCCACCTGCAAATCATTAAATAAATATGAATACAAATTATAACCCTTCATTAAACAGATCAAAATCTAGTCAATCATTTAAGCAGCATGACAGTTAAAAATAAAATCAATCACGAATCCATACCAGAGCCCAGGATCATCATTATCTTTTTTCCCCTCGGCCGCAAAGCAGCTTTCTTTTGATGGGCCCTCAACGATAACCAACAATAGAGCACGGAAAGCCCCATGATCCCAAACCAGTACCAAAACACCATGGCGAATCCGTTCACTAGCTAATCACCCTACTCGCAGATTTAACAAATCAATCAAAGCTTCTATTCTAACTAACTAACTACTTTGTACTTTAATCAATCACAATGCAAATTCGACCTGACTCCAGACTCCGATCACCAATCACCGATGATCCGACAACGAATTTAGCTACCAAAAAACAGTGAATAGTCGTTGATTACAAACAAAAGATAACTACAATCAATTATTTACTCCGCAACCAATTTAACTGTTAACTGAACATAACAAAAATCAATTTCCACCTTCAACCTTCCTCGTGTACTAAAACTTCAACTACTTTTACTACCCACTACTAAACAAGGCTCAACAACAATTGTCTATTCTTTCCAAATCAACAATCAAAACGATACAGATAAAATAATTAACTGACTGCACTGCTAATTAAACCCCACCAAATTGCCGTTTACTTCCTAGCTCCAATTTCACAAAACAAATCTAATTAAATTCCCCAATCAATCAAATACTGAAGTGGACTCCGATCTAGCATGATCCTAACACCTTGACCTTATCCATTCGGCAGATTTGTTGACTGTCAACAAGTCAAAACTGTGAAGAAAAAGAAATGTGTTATGGTCCAAGTTCATTGAATTGGGAACGGGATCAAACTGGGTTGCCGCCACTGTTCAAGTGAATCTCGCATTGCCCCAGTTAGCTACAGCAGCATCTTTGTTCTAAAGCAACGCTGCAAGCATCCATGCAGTTTTCGACTTTCATCCTGTTTTTTTTTAAAGAAAATGTGTATGAAAATTAATTAACTTCTAATAATTGATCACTGACTGTAGTTAACAATAATAGTACTTTTATTCACGTTGATGATTGTTGTATGTAGTTTTGTGTTTCATAATTAATTGTCACAGTTAAAAGTTTTATCATTTTATCATCACCAAACCACCCCCTCCCTCCCTCATATAATCTTATAATCATGTTCAAAAACGTTGAGATATTTTTTTATTTACATTTAACTTTAATGACGCTTTTTTCCTTCGCCTGTATTGGATTGTAATCGTTCTTGTAGTTAGTTTATAATTAGCGATTATATAACAAAAGTAGTAGTTATAAATGTTTTTTGATTTTAGAAGTTAATTAGTCCACCAGTTAAATGTTGTTTTTTAAAGATTAATGATTTTTAGTGCATTCGTTCATAATTTTATAATTTTAATAAAACGACGATTACTGTATAAGTGTATAGCCTAAATTACAGTAATATAATTGGGTAGGTATATATAATTATATAGGATCTCGCGCGAGTTTACAAACGTTGATGAAACGCGGTTGTGAACGTAAGTTAAAAGTTAGTGATCGAAAGATTTTTAAAATAATTGATCTTGCTTAGGACACGGCTTCCTTGTCAGTTAGATTAACAATCTCCAGGTTGTTTCCTGCTTCTCCCTGAAATAGGAAGAAAAACAAGTTCTTGTAAATTATTCACAACTTTTTAATGATATATTTAAACAGGTTTTAAGGCATTTTAATGGAATATCTATGTTGGGCAGAGTAGTACCTTTCGTGTGAATGACTTCAGCTTATCGAATATGGAAAATTTGGACACCAAATTTTTGATGGCACTGTCTGAGTAAAAGCTAACCTCCTTGATTTGACTGGAGAGTTGAGGATGAAGGGAGTCTGCACAAAGTTAAATTAATTTGAGAAATTAACTAATTGCTATAGGATATTTGTCTATGAACTTTTCTTTGATACATACTTGGATTGTGAAAGCTATCCTCGTCATCCTCATCTTCATTGGGGTCCAGCGCACAGCTCTCCGCCACCGGAAGCATATCCCGCTCACAGCTATTCCCTTCGTCCCCACCCCCGTGGGAGCCCATCCCGCTGGATGAGCCGGAAGCCATTAACTTCATGTACTTGTACTCCAGCTTCCGGTGTCTCCGCCAGAAGCAGATCAATGTGATGGAGAGGAGGGTGGTCAGCCCGACTGCTACTTGGATGGCCACCTCCACAAACAGAGGGAGATGATTCTGACATGCCTGCGTTTTGGGCCAGGTTGCGTTGATGGAGAGCAGGCACTGGGAGTTGGGGTTTGCCAGGTAGTGTATTTCTTGAACACCATCTTTGCATTCGCCTTTCACGATCCTGTTAACAAAATTCAAATAAGATTTAAAAAAAAAATTAAGCAAAATTGATGTTCTTTTCAATACATGGCGATCGAGGCTACAGTTTTCGTTTGGAACTCACGTCAACTCCTTTTCATTGCATATGTGGCAGGCGAACGGGGTCTCCCAAATGAAGTGAAAGTTGCACCCGTCACAAGTCGCATCCGGACATTTCTCCGGCGCTCGGATGTTATCCATATCAGTCTGCTGATCAAAGGGTAAGCTTGTTGCCAGGGCACGGCATCTAAATGTTATCGTCGTACTGCGCCCCTTCGGACAGGCCATAGTTCGCCTAAATAAATTATCAGACAAATTATATCATAATAAGGATTATAATCCTCATGATGATTATGATTACAGTTGCTTGTTTCAAATTAAAGTTTGCTGTATGAAACTATGCATGCAATAATACATACTCTGGCGTGGAGAAGAAGAAGTGGAGCTGGTGCGGGAATTTAATATGATCGTGAATCTCGTCCGCAACGGACAACCCCAAAATGGAAGGGGAGTGACTGATCCCCACCAAATGATCCCCGAGGGACGAGGCATGAGTGGACAACGGCTTGGAAACGTAGCTGGTGTAGCCCTCATATCCATTCTTATCCGTGCCGTCGAAGGCCTGCCCCACGGCCGGTGGGAATATGGTACTCTGACAGATGAGTGCCTCCACAATCGAGTTCTCGTTGATCATTCCAGGCTGCAGGGAAACGTTCTTGTAGCAATGGGCATTGTCATCAGCGCAGAAGCTGATGTTGAATACGTGGTAGTATTGAGTCCCACTTGCGGTGAACAGGCTGCTTCCTCGAACGGTGTGGAACCTGATGGAATTTTTTTTATTTATTAATAAAAGATTTTGAAAGCTGACCTACTATCCCAGATTACGAAGTGACAAACTTACCCTTTCAAAGGTCGAAGGTCATAAGTATACTCCCCCAGCTTCACCAAACAGTCTGTGGTGCACTGAACCCCATTTTTGCTAATCAATCCAGGGCCACAAGGCCGGCAGGATTTCGAGTCCATCGCAAACGGATCCACTGTGACCGTCCCGGGAGGGCATGGAACACAGGAGGGAGTATTTCCACTGGCCAATGTTAATGTTTCATTCCGAGTCGTCCCATTTTGTTTCACTTCCGCCCCACTCTTATCCGTTATGGAGAGGTATTGGCCGAGGCCGCAAGTGACGCAGGATTGGAATGCGGCCGCATTGGTCCTGGATAAGCGTTGTCCATCTCGGCACGGGGAGCAACTGTTAGCCCCACCGTCAATACTGTTCATCACGTTGATTTGGTAGATTTTCACCCAGTTGTCGTCATTATCCAGAGAGACCTTCTCCCAACTGGAGTCCCCGTTGTTCCACTCCCCTCGGATGCTACTGTCGGAGTTTGCGTTGAGGGAGTCCCACTCCAGCTTTTGAAAGGCCCTAAACAAGAGGTTACGACATGGATACATATGCAAATTTTGTTATTTAATTATAGAAAGTACGATCTATACAAATAAGATTAAATAATATATTTTTTCCAGTTACCAGCTAAAATCGTAGGTATCGTTCCTCGTAATTCTATGCTTAAACTCCTGTCGTCCCTGGCTACCAATCCAACGTTCTATAACGGAAGCATTCTTACTTCTCGTTCCCTGTAATTAAATGCATAACCTTTTAAACTGGAAACTGAATGTAATTTCAGATTTTTTCAGCCCATGACAATTAATTAACGTTATTCATAATGCAATATAATTTACCTGCATAAAGAGCAGCTCACAATCGTGAGCACACTTCACTTCAAACGAGAACTCCAACCTCCCAACCTCCAACAACTCCCCATTAATAATTCCTCCCAGCCCCCGGAAACCTCCGACGCTGACCGTCATCACCAGATAAACCCAGCTAGCATGCCCCTTCCCACTCTGAATATACTTCCCACTCAACTGCCAGGCAGGGGAGGAGCTACACCCATTCCCCTCCGGGGATATACAAGTCGTGTGCACATTATTAGGCCAGGAATACCATTGGGTCATGTAGTGGCCCGTTTCCGGAACAGTATTCGCCCTACATCTCGCGCACGGCATTATCCCATCAGAGAAATAATCCGAGGGGCAAGGCTGACAACTCCCATCCCTATACTCCGTCCCAGGATTGCAGGGAGGACAGTCTTGGAGCACTCCCGCCGGAGGAAGCTGCACAGCCCCTTCCCTCGTCTCCAGACAGGTTTTGGGCTGTATCCAATTGTAAACCACCCTAGTTTGGTTGTTCTGGTCACAAGGAGCATGGACAGGGTAGTAGTCCGCTTCCGTGCAAGCCGGCCGAAGTTGGCAATGGGAAGAGCCCGGCTCAGCATAGTACTTTGAGGTATCGCAGGGGATGCACTTGGTGGACTTGTGGTTGGAGTAGTAGTCCCTCTTGCAAGGATAGCAGGTCTTGGAGGCCTCCCTATCGCTGTAGAATCCGGCTGGACAAGGGTTGCAGGAGGAGGTGTAGCCAACCCCTTCCACTTCGATTCGCTTGATTATGACGGGCTTAGGTCGGTGGGCGTCGATCCCCACCGTTTTCCATTGGAAGATGTTGAGTCCGGTGTGCAATGCAAATTCCTCAGTCCTCCAGGATCCTTCACCCGTCAGAGGAGGCCAGCGGGAGCCTTCCGCCTCCCTTATGCTCTCACATTGCTCGCTATTGGCCTGGAACTGGAAGAGGACGCTGTCGTCCGCATACTGATAAGTGAACTTTAGGCTGCCCTGCTTCACCAGTTGGGCTGTGTAGGTTAGGGTGGCTACGCAAGGGCCACCTTGGCTTATCAGCATGTCTCCTCTGCTCCTCCAACCCCATCTAAGATTCCATAAAAACAATTATACATGCTTTCTACTTAAACAGTCCCGTTTACAAATTATCACATGAAGGGTTATCTGTAATAAAATTATTCTATCTAATAGGGTAGGTTTTAAATCTATTTTAATCATTACATAAAATCCATGTCATGTCATGCACTATATAACTAAATTGTAAAATAGTCAGTTTCTCTCTCTCTCGCTCTCTCTCTAGATTTCTACTTACTTGCTACAATTTACATCTGCATACTGTCGACCGAAAGTGGAAAACATGCTATGAAACTTTTCTACTTGTGCTCGAAAGCCTGGTGGCAGGGGCTCCCACTCGTCGAACCGGATCCCACCGCCTAGGGAGTAGGTCCCTGCCTCGCAGTCTTCGCATTGTACCGATGTCAGATTAAGGTACTGGCCTGATTCACAAGCCTTGACTAGATAGATTTGCACACAATAAATTAAACACATAATAAGACCACCATCATCATCATCATAATTAAGTTAGGAGGACCTGATTATTGATTACTCTACGGTTTCTTACAGCACTCATTCAATCTTCTGGGAGGAATGTGAGACATCATATTTTCACAACCGACGTCAGGTATGGCGACCAGCCACCTTCCAGCGTCTGCGTCGCATTCCGTGAATTCAAAATGATAATCGTTCTGGTGGAAATAACAAAGACGCGTCATTAAAATTAAAATTAACTTGGAACCATATTATTCCCAATTTTATTCAGAAAGTTGGAGCATTTTAATTAATTAATTTTTTTTTAACTTTTGTTTCGCCTTACCGGGTGACAACTTATATTCTCCAACTTTTTACTCCGCTTCCCCTCACACTGGACATAGTGGACTGAGATGATGACCAAACTGATGAATAATAATCGCCAACAACGGGAATTGCAACTAGTCATGATGCCTTGAGTTAGTCCATCAAAAGTTCCAAAATCTTTCCACTCTGGGGGAACGGAACGAAAAATGAAAATCAACCTGATGAGCTTCCTCCCTTTATAAATATGTAACAACGTAAAGAAAAAGAAAAGAGCATACGCTATTCCACTTTTTTATCATACCTTCCAAAATCTACTATAATATAGGTAGATACACTGAAGTTTTAGCCAAACAACCTTCCTTCCAGCCTGTTCCTATTGTTGGAATTTGGAATGCACGTAAAAAGTAATGGGAGCAGGGGAATGATGGTGTGAAAAAAAAGGACGAAGAGTGAAGGTTGCTCGTCTAGATTTTATTTTGGAAGAATCCAGGTGGTCGTTATCGTTTCGCTATACTTTATTTTTATATGTAGCTTTCACCAGGAGAAAGTGTGCACTCCACTCCGGTTAAAGCATACTAGAGAGAAGTATTCCAGGGACTTTCTCTTTTCGTATAACAAACCAAACATGCATATACGCTTTTAGCTATTTTAGGAAGAAACGGAGCAAGAAGGACTATACTTGGAACTTGGAAGCAACTTTCCCTTCCTCCTTCTCGGCTTTCACCTAAATTCCGCATATGTTGGGATATTCCACGGTTTGGATATTCGGGTGACGACAGGAGCCGACTGGTTCAGGGCCACTTTCACTCCACTTTCCAAAATCCAGTAATAAGGAGTGCGATGCGCATGATATGGTATGAGACGTTTGATTTGGGGCAATGTGAGATTGCTTGATCGAAGAACTTTTCAACTGTTTTGGTAACGACGGGGAACGGCCTGGACCTGGATTGATATCAATGTGGATCACACCCAAATTGGAATTCGGTCTTAGTTTGTTCTGGAATTTTCTGGAATTTGACAATTTTTTATGAAGAAAATATTTAAAAAAATTTGAATGATGAGTTTTGAATGAATTTTCTGTCTGCAGTTGTAGCAAATGACAGCAGAGGTAAGCTGTCCTGAAGTAAAATTACCTAACGCTATGTTAACTTTAAATAAATAGTTTGTTTTAAGTTAAATGAGCTTTTGCTTGTTTCCCAGAAAAATTCCAAAAACACGCCGTTTGAGCGTTTGGTCCGTGGCCAAACTGTGAGCTCGCTGGCCAGAAAAATTGCAACAAAGATCCCTTCCAAGCCACCGGACTCACTGGATCTACAACTGGCTTCGACATACGACCACCATGCAATTTGGGGAGCCGCTAGGGCCTGCACTGTAAAGCAAGAGAGAAGTTGTGTTGACGAGCATGGCGTCAATGTCACCGGCTGGAGGAGCAAAGAGTAGTTTAATTAATGATTGTTATTTTTAAAAAACTCCACCTCACTTATTACTCCACAACCTAATTGTTAATTATTGGATTTTTGGGGTATTTCTTTTTGGATTCAGGGCGACGGAGCAGGAGAACTCAGATAAGGAGTGTAACTGCAAGGAATCCAAATGTTCTTATCGAAACGCTGCCTGTCACGTTGAGTTGGGAATACCGCCGCATCACACTTCTAACTCCAGAAGAGGATATGGAAGAAGCTCTGATGGATGTTTTTACACAACATGATGCGTTTCAATTCATAGGATTTAAATATGTTTAGAAAGGATGGAGGAAAAACCTTAAAAAAAATGAAAATAACCACGGTTTCCGGTGGTAGCAGGATACCACATTACAGTAACTGGAGATGTGGTGGTGGTGTAGTGGAAGCATATAAAATGTAAAAAAAAAAATAGCCAAACCTCAAAAAGGGAATTATTATTGAATGATTTTATAGTTTATGCAGTATTCGGAATTATTTGTCTGTACAACGGACAAGAGATCAGGGTATATGGCCCATACTTAATTTTTTATCAAGCTGGCCATTTCAATAAAAAAATAGAAATGCCATGGCTGAATATAAAGATCATTGTGCAGTATATGGAAGCAAGGGTCAGATACGTTATGATTTCTGCAAAGGTGGCGAAGTTATGCTGTTTCGGTATGTATCTTCATCTTTATGTGTGCTAATAAATTACGTTACAAATCATCAAACATCAAATTAGTTTAAGTTTTGAACAAAAAGATTTATTTTACACTTTGCCATATCATCATTTCCGATAACCATCTGTTGTTGTTATGTTTTTTTTTTGCGAGAGACATGTTTATACGACATGAGTAGAGCAATAATAATATTTTACAGTAATTAATCCGACCAGTTAGTTAGTGCATAATGGTTTTATGTTTTTTCGGAATGACATAATTTATAAACATACAAACGGATACAACACGTCGAGTCGAGTGCAGTCAGTGCAGCTAACGTTTTTACATCCACATGAATATTACATACATAAATTAACTATCCGTACTTAATTATTTTTTAGCTATTTCAATTGTGTATAGTTTAGACCTACCTATATAACAATCAAGTTTTTAAATAAACTGATTGGCTGACGGGTTTACAATTCAAAACAGTGTAGCTTTCTAGTAATCTGACTATGAGCAAAATAATTGAAACTTAAGTTATTCGGAGAAAAAGATCCATTCAATGCATATATAGTGATAATAATACTAATGAAAATGTTAGAGCCGCATTGCCGTCCTTTCTTAAACTTATATGTACAACATAATAATGGTATGACATCTATTTCTACGCCTATTTGGTAACATTAAATATAATATAGTTTTACTAGTTTAATTAATAATGAACTTATCCCGGATGAATAGAATTTACATTTTGAGTTCTTGGATGTAGTAATGAAAGGTTGTTGCCACGTTGGGTTGGGTATCACCAGACTCGATGTGCAAACTTAAAGTAAATTCCTTACTGCAATACATAGTTGATTGGATATTACGATTTTCTAAAGATTTCCAGTTTTTTACTACACGCTTTTGATTATTCCAAGTTAAATAAAATGTTTCTGTTAGAATTTCTACTCTATAATTCACGTTGTTAATGAAGCTTTACCTTAAAAAAAACTTATTGTTAAAGTAAAAAATAACGAGTGTCTAGTCTAGTATTGCTGATAACTTTAAATTTTTAGGTTCGGCTAACCTAGATAGTATATATATTAAACACATTGCACGGACTGAAAAATGAATCATCTTTTCCAGATCGATCGATGAAAATACTTTTCAACCTATAAAATAAAATGATTTCCTACTTTAATTATTTACTACCGATTTACTGCTGAAATAAAAACAGCTTAAATTTTGACCCATCACTCTGGGATAATACCATTGTGCTGCCTATATCTATACACTGTTGTGCAATGTGTAATTGATTTAATTAATTATGTACATTTTAACCTACTTATTAGCTTTGAGGGTCTGATAACAGAAAGACAAAAAAATATCCTTCTAAACATTTATCTTCGAGAATACTTCCTGTCTCTGGTATCCCGATCCCTTTCCCGCTCCCGGTCACGGCGATCACTGTTTCTTCTCAGAAAGTCGCTTACCGACTTCTCGTACTAAAATAATTATGTTGCACATAAAACATTAAAGAGTATCTTCCAATTTTGAAATTGTGTATAGTCAACTTGTTAAATTTAACATACCGGACTTGATCCACGTACTTCTGAGAGGGAACTTCGAGCAGTGCTAGGGAAATCCGGTAATGGGGGCCCATCATAGTATCTGGGTGGAGGTGGAAGGGAGTCGAAGGGCGGCTGCTCAACATTATACACACAAGGATAAAGTAACGTCATTCGGCCTTTTCACAATTCAACCGTTATAATCAACATGAATCAAGATATAAATAAATTGAAAGCTCAATTAGCGTACCGGAGGTGGGTAAGGCAAGGGAGCCATTGGAGGCGGTCGATGATGATACTCCCGCGCAGCGTAGTCCATGTAGCTTTGTGATGTACCCTTGAAAAAACAAAAATAACTTGTTGCAGAAAGGATACACATAACTGGGAAAGGCTTTTAGGAAAGGAAGCTAGCTAAGCTAACTAAACTGTTGTAACCTTGCGTAATGCCGTGCTAGGCCGCTCTCTGTATCGTTGGGGCGAAGGTATTTCCGGGCTACGTTCCCCATATAAGCCGCCTGGTCGGTAGTAATCGTATGAAACTGTTAAACAACAAGTTACGGTTAGCTAAAAATTGAAGAAACGAAGCGTTTCTCAACAAATTGTATGTTGACTATAAATAGATATCTGAGCACCTACCTCTGGTTCTCTTTGCGCGGTGTGCATACTCATCCTCAGTCGGATATCTTCTTCTCGTTCCCCTAGATCAGAGACATTAAACAAATGAGATTCTTTCCATCCCTGAAACAACACAACTCTCCCCCAACGAAACACGTTTACCACACATCGTCGTCGGCTAAAACAAATGATCCAGGTTTAGGTTTCCAAAGAATTCTCATAGATGAAGAGACTTACCACAATAAAAACCCTTCTCATCAAGTTGAATCTATGCAATGAAACATTTCTGTTCTTTGACAATGCAGCAAACGTTTCGACAACGGAAACAGGCTTAACGGAGTCGAAAACGGTCGGTGAGGTTGAAAGCTCAGAAGCATGTTTGCATTTGCTTGTTTTCTCTGCTACGCGAAATCGTTTGAGAGAAAGGAAAACACTAACCTACATAGTATTTTTTGAAGATGTTTCAGCAGCTTCAAACGAAGCACACAATCATCATGCCACAAACAATTCATTCAAGAATTTAATTTCCTTTGCTCTACCCGGCCGATTATAATGTGGCGGCCGTGTTTCTCCGCTCTCTCTCTACCAGAAGTTCATGAATAGGAAATGGTAAGTGAAGAAAAGTTCTAACAGGAAATAATAATGAGCAATCACAAATTATACCACACTCCATTTTTGTGACATGAGCATGAGTATCTCAAACACTACACACTGGAGAAGCACCTTCTTCATATTAGAGAGAAAGAGACCTGCTGCTGGGTAATTATCTATGATGACATGGCGCACCACAGGCGAACGGTTAGAAAGTTTTACTCTTTCATGGCGCTTGCTTTTTTTCCTACTTTTTTCTATACAAAAATCCTGATCGTATCGGGTATCTGCATTCACTAAGTCCGACTGAGAGAATATGAGTGACGATAAACCACGCAACCCAACCCTTCCGCCAAGGACAACATTGTATGGGAGGGACATATCTTTTCAACCCCAGTAGTTCACACTGTTTCACTAAGTAACGTGCCAACAAGAACAATGACAAATCATAACTTTCTTGCCTCGAAAGGGCAAAAGAGACTTTGGGTAATTTTTAAACCGAGTTCGTATAGAATTGTTCGTTAGAACGCACTGAGTTGATGCCATTTTTAATAAGAGTCCACTGTTATACCTCCCATAATCGAAGGGTCGAGCGTTACGGTACATTTGTGGGAACCGGCCTCGTGAGTCACGACGATCTTTCATTCCTCCGCCAACTGGCCGACCTCGTGCTCCCGACATCATTGCTCCACTTGATCCTAATGGTGCTGATACCTTTCCGTGACCGATGATGCGCTTGGAAGCGTCCTTGCTTCTCTTTAAAACGATGCCCCAGTCCGTTTTCGTGTCCACCGGAAACAGGCGACATAACTCTGAAGCGACGTGCGGCTCGATTTCCTGAAAGCATTCGAAAAGACCTTTGTACTACACTACACCATATATACAATACACGTTTGGTTTGCCTTTAATGCATCCGGATTTTCTACACCTACCTGTCCATCTCTACCAATTTTTACTGGTTTCCCCTCATTCCATGGGTTGAATAAATGCTGGGTCTTGTTAAAGGAAAGATCATTCCTGTGTGTTTAAATATTGACACATTAGTTAAAAGTTAAAGGTCTCGCAGCACCTATTCTATTCAATTCACTTTTTATCGCTGGTTCACACTTGCCTAGAAATCCAATCTATGTTGAACACTCCTCCCAATGCCCGCTGACTTAATCCAGCAGGTAGTATCCAATTCACTTGCTGACCTCCTCTTTGGGATTCTGACGCAAGTCTCGCAAAACCGGAATACTTGCCACTTTCCTTCACGGAAAAAATTAGAATGACGTTTCTTGTTTCTTTAAACGCTTGATTTAACTTGGATTCGTTTCCAGGGGGTGTAGACCAAACCCCCTTAGTTTTCGAAAGCTCCACGTTCTCCGCATTATTGCTTTTCATCAGGTAGAAGCGGGCATCTCTCAGAATATAGTTGAGACGAGTTTGATAATCTGATCGGAAATTAACAACGAATCTTTACAACTGGTAAACACTTCACGAACCACTTAGTTCTAACCGTATCACGCGGTACAAAAATATTGGTATAACAGAGTCTGTATAGTAGTTTACCTCTCTTCATCTGCTTCGGATCGCCTGGAATACAATGTCAATGAAATATGTTAAAAACGTAAAATTAAATGTAGTAAGCATGCAAGTAGAATTGTACACAATATTTAATTATCTAACCTGATTTGTCAAGGGATTCATTCTTTTCCGGTATTTCTGGACTCCCCCTGTCTACGTATTACGTATTATATAAAAAAAAACGTTCAGTAAAACATGGCCAATTTTAATACACATGAATCCAATCAACATGCTCGTGGTTACTTAGAAAGTGTTTGTTACAGCTTAAACAAGCTCAAAATTAATCAACTACTGTATGAAAATATTATTTTACCACTTCCACCACCACCACTTTTAAAACTTCCAGAACTTAGAGAAGGGTTAGAGATCTGGCTGTGGTTTTCATCATCGGATGAACTAACTTCACTTCTGGTATCGTACTGATCGTCGTCGTTATCCCGTTTTGTGGATGAAGACCCTGACTTCTTTCCAGATTCGTTTTCTGTTAGGTACAGTTAATATAATTATGCGTTTTACATTTACTTATAGCATGCTCCGGGATCTTAGAATTTGCCTGTGACGGCATAATTATAGCTACGTTTTTTAGAGTTGTTGTGGGATGCACTGGACCCCTTCTGACCTTTTGAGTCGGAATCCTTTTTCCCTTTATCTCCGTCTAATTCGCAAAAAGAGAAAAAATATTTTAAAGCATACAATTTACATTGATGCAACAGAATTTACAGATCAAGCTGTAGCTGTGAAATAACTTACAATGAGATCGCGAATTCTCGCTATCGGAGAAGGACAGATCGGGCTTCCGGTCACCGCTTGTGTCCATCTGCTCAGCATCCGAAATAGACTCCACGGTTTTGTTGTCGGCTTCCTCAGTTTTCTGAAGATCAATAAAGAGAGTAAGTAGATGTATTCATAAATTTCTACAGCCGTGTTTTAAACTTAGGTTAACATTAATAACCAAAATTAAATCATCTTTACCTCCGAATTTTTCCTTCGATTCATTTTTTGTGAGTCTGTAGCCTTTATAGTTTTTCCGGTTGGAGATGTTTCCTTTTTATTTGAAGAGTCGTTCTGAAACGTCAAAAATTTCTTGTAAGTATAACTTGCAGTAACCCTACAATTAATAAATAAACGTATTATTAAATGCTGTTTACAACAAACCTGTGAATTATTCGTGCTGTTGCCCTTCGAATTCACTTGGCGCTGTGAACGTCGACGGGCTAGTAAGTTTGAAAT
>JAQIWX010000545.1:0-15846 GCA_034696785.1 Lepidocyrtus cyaneus | reverse complement strand
ATATGAGCGACAACAAACCTTTTGGAATGCATGGGGAACTCATCATCATCAAGCACCTCAAATGTTGAATTTTCGTGGCGGTTTCACATCTTGAACAATGCTTTTACGTGCAAGACAAAAGCTCAAGCCTAAATCACATGCACTCGCTCGACTCTCTCAAAGCACTACGCTTTGTTTACGTTTCAACTCAAAATGTTTTGGCATGATTTATCCCATTAATTTCCATTTACTGTTTACTTCTTCGGCTAATCGTCGGGTTTAGTGACAGACATTAGTAACGATTTACAAATTCCGAAAGTTGAAAGTTCATAGTTGACAGGGACAAGTGGTTTCTGTTTAGTTGTGCATCGTACGAGCAGGGATGATGGGAGGACATCTGCAAAAAACAAAAACTGATAAGCCGATAAAAACAGAAGGGCAAAGGATGAATCAGCTCACAGCTAAGGTAAACAAGCGGTGAAGCAAAATGTTCCAGCACGTTCTCGGCGTCGGAAGGACCACTTCCCCCAAAGCCCTCCGAATTGTCAGTTCTCGCCTTCGCCTTCCTTTGAATTTGTCTTTAATTCACCGTTCAGTCTCGATCAGCTCAGGTGTTCGTGGCCAGCGTAAATCATCAGTTTTATCGCAAGCGGTTAAGAATGAACCTCTCGAGAGAAAGAAAGGCGAGGATATTGTTTGGAACCCATGTGGAGTCCAGATGATATCGGATGACCTATACAAGCAAATATTTATCGATTCATACCGGCAGAGAAGTTTCCAGCCTAAGTTGGTTGATAAATGCAAGAGGCACTTGGAAGCCCATTCCCTTTGGGGGCAACAAGTGAAGCCGATACCGTCCGTCGACTTCGCGCTGCCAGTACTGGAAGGGGAGGATATCAATGACCACTTCAGGAATATAGCTCTGCAACAGACGTTTAAGTACAAGAAGCTAATGAGTTCCATTGCCGAATCGGAGATCCCCCCGAAACCTTCACAGTGGAAATTCGTCCAAGGCTGGACAAAATATTTGGAGGATGGGACCAGCATGGCTGTGCCGTATCCTGAGGAGGACGCTATCATATTTGATGTTGAAGTTTGCGTCACGCTTGGCCACGCCCCTACTCTTGCATGTGCGTTGACTCCGAAACATTGGTATGAAATGAGCATGTCAAATTGAGAAGTCATTCAGCCACGTACGTGACTTAGGGTCGCTGGACTGACATTGGCAAAGGGCAAAATGTAAAAAAAACAATTTTTGTACTCTTAGGTACTCATGGTGCTCTGGAACGCTGGTACAAGAAAGCCATTCTGGATCTCAATCAAAGGAGCTTTCACTGGATGAGCTGATACCGTTTGAAACGGATCGTGGTTAGTTTGGAAATATTTAGGATGAAGCAATGAAGCACTATTACTAACTAACCCCACTTTTATTTTTCTTCATTCTCTTAACAGGGGACTCGGATGCATCCAAAAGTCATAGGAAAGAGAAAATTATAATTGGCCACAATGTCTGCTACGACAGAGCGAGAATTAAGGAACAGTATTTTCTAAAGGTTAGTTTGCAACAATACGTAATAATCAATGAAACATTTTATCATTATATCATAGAATGAAAATTGGAGTGCAATCTGTTCTTGCTGTATTCAGAATTCTAAAACCAGATTCATGGACACGATGTCGCTCCATATCGCAATCAGTGGAATAACTAGCTACCAGAGAGCTCTTAAACTAACTGCAAAAGCTGGAGCGAAAAATGTTGATATGTCTCAGTTGCGAAAGATGGGAATAGAATCTAATTTTCTGGAGTGGAATGACCAAAGCTCTCTAAACAATCTGGCGGATGTATACAAGGTTCCTCCAAATTTAACTTATATTGAGATTTTACAAAATTACAATTAATTACAATTAGCATCAGAAAAGGAATTTTATGAAGAATATGTTTTGATGTTTATTTTTCCATTAGTTATATTGCAAGCAAGAGTTGAGTAAATCATCGAGGGATGTATTTGTCAAAGGCACGATGGATGACATTAGAAAGGACTTTCAGGATTTGATGTCCTATTGCGCAAACGATGTGGGCGCAACAAAAAATTTGTTTGGGGAGCTGTTGCCACTTTTTTATGATAGGTAAGCCAATTATATAACAAACAGAACATTGTTTAGCAAGCATGCTAAATAACTGTATTGTTGTGTCGCTATTTAGGTTTCCTCACCCTGTTACACTTGCTGGAATGCTGGAAATGGGATCGACTTATTTACCGATTAACTCAAACTGGAATAAGTATATTGAAAATTCGGAACGAACCTTCGGTGAATGTGAGCTTGAAGTGAAATCGATTTTGATGAAGAAGGCCGATGAAGCACTGGCATTACTGGAGGGGGAAAAGTATTACAAGATGTTTTAAAAAATTCTAAAGTTCAAAAGCACAAGTCCCAGCGATCACTAAAAATACTAAATGTACGTTCTTTGAATGTTTTAGATTTAAAAAGGATCCATGGCTCTGGGATATGGACTGGAAAGTTCCAAAAACAAGAAAATCTAAAAGCAGTTCATCGTCACAGGATACCCCAGCACGTCCTATGCCGATGTGGTACCGCAAGTTGTTGTACAAAGTAAATCTACATCTTTGTGATAATTTGATCACGCGCCATGAGTATTATATTATGGATTATTATGGTATTTTCAACTTTTCTTTCAATGAAATTTATTAGGAAACCGACCCAGAGTACATGCCAGGACCAGCTAAAATTAGCACTTCCATGCAGATGGTTCCAAAAATTTTACGACTGACATGGTTTGGATTTCCATTACATTATTCAAGAAAGGGTGGGTGGGGATTTTTAGTCAAGGCTCCCGAAAGTGAATATCAAAATATGGATATGACGGAGGAAGCTATAATGCCTATTGTGGATGAGGAGGAGTCGTGTCCAGAAGACTCCTCAGGCTTTCCATACGAGTAAGTGCACGAAAACTATGTTTTTGAATTAATTTTAAATCCTATAATTATCTAATCTCCACTTTGATTTCCACTATTTTCGTTAAGTGAGTGGTTGAAGGTATGGGATCGAGCTAAGGAAAATCTACTAAAAACAAAATTTGTTAAAGCGGAGGGGACAGAAAGTTTAGCGGATCTTGCTAGTGCCAACCTTCGCAATAAAAGTGAACAATCAGCAGAAGAGCTTGAAGACTTTATACGTGGTCTGCAGTCCTTAACTGCGCAAGGATTGTAAGCCTAGATAAATCCACGTGTTATAACTTATTTGTCTGATTACATTTAAGTTTTTGACAAAAGGTCTCTGAAACTGTTTTTAGATGGGCGAAAGGGAAGAGAAAGAAATTAAGTGGAACTCAGATTGAATGTTCACCCCATCCAAAATGTATTTTCATTGCTCTGCCACACAAAGTAATAATAATAGATGATATTATGTAATACAGATACTTATAATTTTTTAGCTATGCATAATATTTAGAGTAATGAGACATGTTCACTGTTCATAAGGATGGACCCTCTAATCGTGTTGGAAATCCTCTGGCGAAAGACTTTCTGTCAAAAATTGAGGAGGGGGTTCTTACTAGCTCCGATGATGACAGTGTGGCGAATAAAGTTGTTCGGTATGACGTAATATTTTATCGACAGTTTTGCATAAATTTGTTTCAATGACCCTACCTGAGTAGGTAATACTTTTTAATTTTACTCTTTTTCAAATTAAGGTTAAGTAAAATGTCCTCATATTGGAAAAACAATCGGGACAGAATTATGGGGCAAATATCAGTATGGCACAAGCCAACTGAAGTTAATGAAAGTGAAAAATCGGATGGTTTAGAATATGGAGCCATATTGCCTCAGGTACTTATGCGTAAAGACTTTTCAGACATTTGACAGGTTATACGTATGTTATAATGTTATACATACCGTTTAAAAAATGATTGCCATTAGGTTGCTGTTTCGGGAACATTGACAAGGAGAGCTGTTGAGCCAACCTGGATGACTGCATCGAATGCGTATGAAGACAGAATAGGGTCAGAATTAAAAGGACTTATCCAAACACCACCAGGCTATCATTTCGTAGGCGCGGATGTTGACTCACAAGAGTTATGGATTGCGTCAATCATTGGAGATGCATCATTTACTGGAATTCATGGATCCACTGCGTTGGGCTGGATGACTTTACAGGTGAGTACCTCTGTTTCTTTTTTCAATTCCAGCTGGAGCCATTCTTTTTTTTTAGTTTTTCTATAAAAAAAAGACAATATTTTGACTTTTGTAGGGAAGCAAAAGCGCAGGAACTGATATGCACTCAAAAACAGCCAGTTTAATCGGAATAGGTAGAGATCAAGCCAAGATTTTAAACTACGGCAGAATATATGGGGCGGGCGTTAATTTTGCGGAGAGATTACTAACTCAATTTAATAAGCAGCTTAAAGCAACGGATGCAAGACAAAAGGCAAAAACGATGTACAAAATGACAAAGGTAATCTACTAATGTAACAAAGTCATGTAATGTTATCTGATTTTAAACAGCTTAAATGCAGATAATACTGTTAAAATTTGATAATTTGTTTATTTCAAAGTTATAATTATATATTGTATTTTAGGGGGAGCGCAAATACATGCTAAACGAGTTTGGGAAACAGATTTGCGAGGCTTTCGAGGATTTCCGGGAAAAGAAGGATGAGCCATTCTCAAGAACTGAGCTTCGCACATTGTTGTACCATCAGGAAATTCCTTTTCCAGTATGCAAAACATTAAAGAAAATCCACTCATGATTAAGGAATTTTTCAATTTTTTCTATAATTATTTCATATTTTTCAGAATTACATGGAACTAGTCGACAAACTTGTGTGGGATGGAGGAACCGAATCGCAGATGTTCAATCGCCTGGAAGAAATCGCACAGCAGGAATGTCCGAGGACGCCATTTTTGGAATGTTGCATAAGTAGATCGTTGGTACCTTCGGTGGTTCATAATGACGTGAGTGGCTTTTCTCAGATTTCAAACCAAAGATGGTGCAAAGTTTCAAATCATATTTTTTTATTTGTATTTTTTCTTTTAGTTTATGACTAGTCGGGTCAACTGGGTTGTACAAAGTTCTGCCGTGGATTATCTCCATTTGATGCTTACATGTATGCAGTGGTTGATTGAAAAATATGATATTGACGCCCGATTCGCTATCAGTGTACATGACGAGGTAAAATACATTTAAAAGTTAGGCTTTCTTACTCCAGTCAACGGGCATTAAAAAAACTTTCCAATATTCAGTTGTTTATTTTACTGGTTTGTCTTGTTTTATGCTAATAGGTCAGGTACATTGTCAAGACTGAAGATAGGTACCGAGCAGCGTTAGCGCTTCAAATTAGCAACCTCTTAACTCGATCCGCTTTCTCTTATCAAATAGGAATGGTCGATTTGCCAATGGTGAGATAGCAGATTTATTTATGAATTTTTTAATGATAATTTGCCGTCTTCAGAGTAATTCTTCATTTTTGTTGCTAATTTTCATATGATGTCGTTTTGTACTGTTCGATTTACAGTCTGTTGCTTACTTTAGCTGCGTAGACATCGATAAAGTATTACGAAAAGAAGTAACCCACGACTGTAAAACACCATCAAATCTCAAGGGCTTAACGGTTGGTTACGGAGTACCACTCGGAGAGGGTATTGAAATTACCGACCTATTACAACTTACAAATGGGAGTTTACACAAGAGTGGATAGGAATTAAACGCTGCCTGCTTAACAACTTAAAGTATTTAAGGTGCTAGTATGTAAGTAAATATGTCTTTCAAATAATGTGTTCTAGTGACAAATTCTGTTTATATTTTTTTTTAGTTTTTAAAAGTTAACCACTCAATTAGTTTAATTTTTTAAGTCACATATTATCACCTCCGAGATGACTTACATCATTAATTTTTGAAAAGTGCACTTTATATTTGGAGTTATCTACTGGGCTTAACTTATCAATAGAGAACACAGTTACCCCAGTATTTTGATGTATTCTTATGGCCTGTGACGCTGAAAAGTTTTGTAACTCGTATTTGTCCGTATGATCGTTCATGTATCTCATCAGACCATTAATCCACCCACCGTGCGATACAATCAGGACGTGTTCACTTGAAGTTGTGCCTTGAGAGAGTTTACACAAATCCTAAAATGGGCATAGTTAAAATGTATTTGTTATCTAGCAGAATGGTTGTACAAATTAAAAAGCTGTTAAAGTAAGGAATAAACTGTCAAAATGACCTACATCGAAGAAGCCTCCAACACGCTTGGTCAAGTCTACCATTGACTCTCCTCCTACGGGTACAAAATCCTTGAAACCACCTTTCGAATCTGCGACTCGCTTCAAGAAATCCTGTACAGGCTTTCCCTCCGCATCGCCGTAACACTGTATAATTAATTAAACAGTCATTAGTTGGCTAAACAAACCATATTGTTTTACTAAGTCAGAATTTTGTAGTTTTTAAAGAAGTTAAAAATACCCTTTCTCGTAGTCTCAAATCTTTAGTTATCTCGGGGCTTGAGCCCGTACTTGTCTCGCTCAGAATAAGTTTGGCAGTATTATAGGCTCGTTGAAGGTCACTAGCGTAGGCCGATGTAAATACAGTTGAAGAAAGGTATTGGCCGAGTTTCTTCGCCTGGGAATTCAAATAACTTTGTAGTATAAATATAATTGACTTTCGCCGTAATTTTAATTAAAAAAAACAGTAAAATTGTGCTAGCTAGTCCAGTCTGTTACTGTTACCTGTTCTATTCCAAGTTCAGAGAGCGCAGCGTCCGAGTGACCTTGAAGAAGCTTTTGATGGTTCATGAACGTTTCGCCACTAAAAAGTATACGTTACGTGTGATAAAATACTAAATACTAGATTTAAATAATATGTATTTATTTATAAAGAAATTCTGCTTTCCCTTACTGTCTGACAAGTGTAACCAGAAAGGAAGTGGGCTTCATATTTATCAAGTAGTGAAACAGTATACTTGAGATGAGATGTTATGTGTCCTGAAAGATATATGAACACATCGTTTATTGGTTAAATTTTATTGCGAATGTTGTATAGCTCGTATTGAAATCCACGGTATTATGTATGCAAATTCAAAATGCAATATAAATTGGATAAAATTTGTTTTGTATGCGACCTCTCTTAAATTATAATATGCTCAAACGTTAATGATGATCAAACTTCTACTAGTCCGCATCCGATCCAAAATAAAGCCAATGCAGCGATACAATAATACTCGTTCAATCACTCGACAGTTCAACTGTCACAGCTTTGCCAATTTATTCTGATCAATTCAATAGATTCGAAATTATACGTTAGCTTAAGTTAAAATTATAAAATCCGATAAAATAAAAATTATCTGTGTCAGATTAAAATGTCATGACTAGTGCCATATAGCACAAGATGGCTTATTATATTATTGTTCGACTCCACCTGACTTTAAGGACAGATTCTGAGATTACGGTAGACTTGTAATAAAACTATTATCAATTAATTTCTTACAACTACCCCCGGCTACTTTTTTGAATCCTACAAGTTATCATTGATTAAGGCTTTCTGTACTAAAAAGTAAAGTACGGAAAGTACTACTTACTTTAATATAAATAAAAAGATATGTACACTATGCACTATAGGATTAGTGCATATTACATCTTGATAAATCTAGTTCAGAAAGCCTTCTTCAATGACAAATTATAAGGGGTTTACTATAGGAGTTGTTATCAGTTTGTTTTGGTCCACTTGTTTTTGTTTCATGAACGAGAGAAATACTGTCCAGAAAAAACTAGCTACGCTTGTTATTGCAACCCTGTTTCTTTCCTTAACAAATGCGAAATTAAATGTTTGAAAAATGGGCCAGAAGCAGATTCCAGTCTGTAAAAAGAAAAACAAATAAAGATAAATAAAATTGGTGTGGTCATTATAGTTATAATTTTGCTCACTGAAGAGATTTGTATTTTTTTAATGAGCTATTAAAATTATGTACCCTGTACGTTGGCCAAAATTTAGTTTGTACTTCGGCAATGGCTTCATCCAAAGACTTATTTTCAAGGAGTGTCATACCAGCGTAGAACACGATAATGGCAAACGGTCCGTACGTAATTTGCTCAAGGAGTGCCTGCGTAATTAAAACAAAACATTACAATTCGTCCAACTTATGCTTTAATTTATCCTTTCCTCTTTTCAATTTAAGGACCATTTTATATTAATTAATTTTAAACAGTTATACCTTTCCTACAGCCACTCTAACAGTATTGCCAGGTAGGATCCTCCCTGCAACTCTCACCCACATGTATATCGTTGGCGCAACCAGGGTGCTTCCAAAAACGCTGAATCTTGCTGCTTCCTTGAGGTCATATTCCTTCGGACTCCGGCCTCGTATCGCTTGCTGGCAAATATTCGAAGTTGGCCAGAGGACAGCGTATGTGATCATCCCTTTCGCTATAGGATACTCTTTTATAAATGCCCGAAGCCTATGAAATATCACTGGTGGAGTCATTGTTATGAATTATAAAAGCTGTATAGCTCCTCCCCTCAACTCGGCTTCCAAAATTGCCCTGTGATTGTATACTGATTAGGATTTATACTCCTGTTTCTCCCTTATGTGATCACTGATGCAATGATCGCTGATGAATGACAAATTGTACTTATCGTGTTTATTCGCACCCTACTTAATTCTTAACTACGTTTAATTTTCTTATACTTTTCCTTGACGTCATCATACTGGACAGCGCCCTAGATAACGTAATGAGTCCATCGAATTGCACCATAATTTACTTTACACTTTCCTCCTTCCTTCCCAATTCAACAGCCTAATCCCTTGAAGGGAATCCCTTCCTCAAATGCTAGACCAGAGATATATTAATCTACCGTCAATGCATTTCTAAAATTATTACCAATCGACAAATTATTTCAATACCTTAGTTTGTTCCGTAATAATTAGTTAACTACTCAGTTATTTGGAGAAGAGCATGAAAGCACTCGAGTCAAGTAGAGAAAGAACGAACGCATGTCCCATGATCAAATCAGCTGCTGCTCCCACTCCAGACAGAAGGCAGACAACCTTCTCATATGATCAAGCTAGCTGGCTGCTATGCTGCAGCTGTGATTCAAATGAATGAAATGGTTCATGTTTGATCTTGATCCAATCCTGTCTGGACTTGGAACAAGAGGCCCCTACGGAAAACCATTGAAATTTTCGAAGTTAGCGGCCCTCTCAAACCAGATCCTTTTTACTACACCCTTCACATAATATGCAAAAAAAAACTTGGGCCAGCGCAGCATAGCAGCAAGCCCTGTTCTATCCTGTTCATTTGTTCCTCTCTCTCCCTATTTGAGTTGCTGGCTGCTGCTGTAAATTGTAAACAACTGACTGATGTGGAGGGGGAGAAGGGAAGTGAATTTTGTTTTGGTCAATTGCAATTCGTATTAAGGTCTGCTGTGTCTGCCTGCACAGTTATGCATCTGCAGTAGATTTTAGATAATTACTGGAAGGTAATTAGTAAACTGATTACGAATTACGGGAAAAAATTATTGTTATTTTTGGACTGTTTTTTTGGTGAACTGATTAACAAAATAAATTGCAACTGCCTGCATTTCGGTGCAGAGGCAGTAGTTTTGGAGTTTTGGAATTTGGATTAGATGGAGTTGAGTTGATGAGAATGGAGAATGGAATAAAATGGAGATTGGAACTTGGAAACTAACTTTGGAACATTTTGTGTTTTTGGAATAATGTATCTGAGGAGAAAAATCCAAATGTGCTGACACATTACATGAAACAATTGATAATGACTGGAAGACGTCATCAGTCATTATGTGTCGTTTATGACGTAATAAACGTGGGAGTGAGGTTTATTGGTGGAACATGGAACATTTAAATGAAATTGGAGGCTACACGTAGGCCATTGTTGGCTGTTTCAGCAGTAGTGTATCAAGACTATCAAGAAGTCCGACGTTCTGCGGTACCTGCGGAAAAGTGGGCAATCAGCTGTGCTTAGGTTTAGGCTGAAATGTGAAATGATTGACTGGACAATTTGGGAAAATTGAAAATGCGTTACTAGTTACTACAACACGCTGATTTAGCATGATTAAAATTTTCGATGGAGTTAAAAATGTAATTTATTGATGGTTGTTGTGAAATACACACTTACACCAACTTCTTACCAACAACCAATAATACTTCGACGAAAAGTAGGAACTAATCATTACAATCAATTGTCAATTATCCATTTAGTTTAGTGTTAAGTGAGGTGGTGTTGGTGTGGTGTAGTACATAACGTAAATGTTGACTGAGGTCAAAATGTATGGGAATTAGGATTGTTTTGTATAAATTTTAAACTAGTATCTACTTAAAATGATGATGGACGACGGGCAACAAGGTAAAGGAATAAGAACATCTCTTGATTCATTATTTGTTGATGGTTTTACTCGTTTTACTACCTCAGTTATTGAAATCAGTAAAAAGTAATTGGCTGGCATGATTTTTGTTTCAGATATTTGTCGGGTGTGCCGGTCGGAAGGCTCCCATGACAGACCGCTTTTCTACCCCTGTGTCTGTACAGGAAGTATAAAATACATTCATCAAGACTGTCTGGTTCAATGGCTGCGATATAGCAGGAAGGAGTATTGTAAGTTTTAAAATGACTATACATTTCGAACTACAATTACAACTACCAGTTAATTTTAATTATTTTTTAAATATCATTCTTAATGACTCGTTTTGATGATATTTTTTAGGCGAGCTATGCAATCATAGATTTTCGTTTACGCCGATATATTCGCCGGATATGCCCAAACGACTACCTATTAAGGATATCATTAGTGGGCTGTTTACCAGTGTCGCAACGGCCGTTCGTTTTTGGATTCATTATACACTTGTCGCATTTGCATGGCTTGGTGTCGTACCCTTATCAGCGTGCAGAATTCATCGAAGTCTATTTACGGGCTCAGTAAACTCTATATTAGCTCTTCCTCTTGATCTCTTATCGACGTAAGTGATCAATTATTTTTGTTCTTAATTATACATTTTACCGGGATTTACGCACAATTAAATTAAACTCACCCTTTTCTTTTTGTTTTCAGGGAAAATCTACTTTCTGATATTTTCCATGGATGTATAGTCGTGATGTGTACACTATGCGTGTTCATAAGTTTAGTATGGCTTAGAGAACACATCATGCATGGGGGAGCCCCAGACTGGCTAGAAGCTCCTCTTGATGTAAGTAATCCGTTTGAACTTAATGACCTTATTACACAGTTTCAACTTTGTAAATGCGCTCGGACGAACTAACCTTTGATTGCTTTGTATTTGTTAGGATAATGCTGTAGAAGTAGGAGACGATGACGGAGATGAAAATGGACTGAACGACATCGACAACTTAAATGCAGACATGGAAGTCGATGCCAACAATGGACTTCAGCTTGATGTTCAAGCGCCCGCAAATCAAAATGATAACAACAACAATAATAATGTGCAAAATGCTCGTGGGGCCGTAAATGATGAGATAAATTGGAATCCAATTGAATGGGATCGAGCCGCGGAAGAGTTAACGTGGGAGCGGTTGCTTGGGTTGGATGGATCTCTTGTGTTTCTAGAGCATGTATTCTGGGTTGTATCCCTGAATACTCTCTTTATACTTGTTTTTGGTATTAGATCAGAATATTTTGTCATTCTTTCTAATGATGAACGTTTCACTATTCCAACTTAACAAATAAATGATCATTTTGTAGAATTCTCGCCGTATCACATTGGGCATTTTACATTGGCTGGTCTACAACTGCAGGAATCTACAAAGGTTCAGCACTTCGAAGGGCTTTTGGTTACACTATGTGGATACTGCGTTGTCGGCATTGGCCTCGTGCTTCTTCATGGAGTAGCTTCAGTAATGAGACTAAAAAGGTATGTATCTGTTTATTCAATATACATAGGTTAGGCAGGAAATAATATTTAATTATCTATCACTTGTTTGATTGTTTTGATTTCCTCCGCAGATCAAAAAAGGTTCTCGGGCTATGTTATGTCGTTGTGAAAGTCTGTTTACTTTCCGTTGTGGAGATTGGGATTTTCCCTTTGGTGTGTGGATGGTGGCTGGATGTTTGTTCGCTGTCTTTATTTGATGCGACCCTAAAGGTAGAAGTGACTAATTAATTGCTTTAACTGTAATTAATTAAAAAATTGTAAGTCTCTATTCATTTTAAAATGAATTGCCTACTGATTGAAAAATTGTCATGATTGTATAATAGGATCGAGAAGCCACTTTTAACAAAGCTCCTGGAACAAGCATGTTCCTTCATTGGCTGTTTGGGATGATATACGTGTTTTACTTCGCATCATTTATATTACTTTTGCGAGAAGTGTTACGGCCAGGAGTTCTCTGGTTCCTACGAAATCTTAACGACCCGGACTTTAATCCAATTCAAGAGGTACCTGACTTGAATGTAGATGTATGCTACAATTTAAAATTACGATCACACAATTACATACTCTTAAATTAAGTCGTCTTTTGAATTCGCTCATTTTTGCAGATGATACACTTGCCTATTCTTCGCCACATTCGTCGATTTTTGTTCTCAATGATAATTTTTGGAACAACCGTTCTGCTGATGGTTTGGTTACCAATTCGGATAATTAAGAAAGTACTTCCAAACTTCTTGCCATATAACTTCGTTTTTACGACTGAACAAGCTCATGAGTTAAGTTTGGAACTCGTCGTGCTGCAAGTGATGATGCCAGCCTTGCTTGAGCAAGGACACACTAGGGAGTGGCTAAAAACTATTGTGAGATATTGGTGTATTGTAATGGCCTGGATATTAGATTTACGTTCATATCTACTCGGAGATGTTCCTTTAGAGAACGCGGTAAGATTTTTGAAAGCATGC
The DNA here is from genome assembly GCA_034696785.1 of Lepidocyrtus cyaneus. Taxonomy (NCBI): domain Eukaryota; kingdom Metazoa; phylum Arthropoda; class Collembola; order Entomobryomorpha; family Entomobryidae; genus Lepidocyrtus; species Lepidocyrtus cyaneus. Next base: position 2,994 of record JAQIWX010000545.1, on the reverse strand, counting down.
ATGTTGAAATTACAGTTACAATATACTTTGTTTGTCAAATTTTTTACATGTTTTATTTTATTTTGCAGAGTAACGGAAACCTAGTAAATGAAAATCAAGAAAATAGAGAACACCAAAATGTACCACATGTCGATCAGCGAGAGGAAGATGACAATGACAACCAAAATGAGAATGAGGACGAGGCGCCTGAAGCTGATCAAGAGGGACAACAGCAGCATGAAGTTAGGGCTGTTGAAGTTCAAGCTCAGGTTCAGGTCCAAGTTGGGGGTGCCGCGGAAGTTGGTGCTGCTGGTGGACTCGGATTTGTTATTGGAGGTGGACTTGGAGCAGCGCACCAGGCCCTATTACTCCGGGATGGCCCCACAGGGTTTCTCCCGTATACTCGTCCTAGATTTTTCCCAGTCAAAGTATGTGTGCTCCACAAACATTTACGATAAAATTAAATCACAAAATTCAGGTGTAGTATGAAATGAACTGAACTTTACTTGTCTGTTTCCTCCAGATTGGACTTTTACTTTCTTCAATGTGTGCAACGTTAACTGTAGTCAGTATCTTTATTTTGACAGTACCAGGTATGTTGTTATCTTGTAGCAAATTAGGAAATCGGCTCCATTTATTTATTTGTAATAAACTATTTTATAAATTTTCATCTTGCAGTTTGGGTTGGTCGATTCGTAATGCGGTATTGGCTATCGAATCCAGATGAACCAATTCACGAACTATACACAACCGCAAGTGGACTCTATGTGACTTGGCTCTCCGTTCGTCTTTTAATCTTATTTGGAACCTGGATACCCCGCGGGGGGACAGCCGTTTTTGATATGATTAGAAGATGGAGTGTTACGGTAAACTTTTTTATCTCCTGTCATGGTTTTCTTTTTTGGTTTTTATTTTTGAAGTATTTTCACTCTTATCCTACCACTGTAGATGTGTTCAAGTACAATGTATCTGAGGACAGTCGGTTTATCCTTCCAGGTGATCAAAACGGCTGTAGCTATTACTCTTCTAATAGGATTTATTCCATATATGTGTGGACTTCTTTTTGAATTACTGCTGATATCTCCTCTGCGAGTTCCTCTGACTCAGTCACCGATATATTTGGCGAGCGAGAATTGGGTGATGGGCACATTGTACGTAAAAATTGCCTGTGCGGCTGCAATGATGACTCCTCAGAACTTCTGGTTGAGGCGGACACTCGAAAGGGTAGGTTCGGAAGGAGTGTGTAAAATTGCAACCAATTTTAAAGAAATTAATTCGAAGCTAAACTGAATTTATGTTTGTTTCAGATATACAACGATGGATTCCGTAACATCAATCTAAATTATATCATAACGGAATTAGCGTCTCCGTGCATTGTGTTACTTGGACTTGCTCTCGCGATACCCTATGTCATTAGTCAGAGTCTTGTACCTTTGTTTGGTAAGTATTTTCCCTTCGATGGATTCTATGCTATATCTGTTAAAGCTCTACTAATCTTAAATAAGCTAATTGCCGAATTTCTTCTTCCGCAGTTACAAATATGGACACACTGAACGTAGTCCATAGAAGAATATACCCATTTTTCTTGGTCATTGGAATGGTTATTGGGATCATATCATTTCAGATTCGACAGTTTAAGAAACTATATGAGCACATCAAGAATGATAAGTTAGTCATATCACTCATTTACAACGGAAAAATTTAATTGTTGGTATTGCTAGTATTGTACATGTTAAGTAAAATTAAATTCATCATATTTTTTTTTAGATATCTTGTCGGACGTCGTTTGGTCAACTATGAGAGACCTCCCCCTACACCGCCTCGGCCACCGGTGTCCGCTTCCGCTATGTAAACTTTAAATGAATCTCTCCCGTCGTGTTTGAATAAATATCGTTGGACAAGTTACAGTTACAAGAATTTACTGTGTATTTGCTTTATTTGTGCAATTCATCAGCGTGTACGTGAGCTTTAACGATAATAATAAGTCAATAGATTCATTTAATTTTTCAAGAATTATTGTTAACTAATTAAAAGAAAGCAAAAGTACAGTAATTAATATACACTAGTACATTACATTCGCCGTTCTATGGAGAAACTCAAACGTAGCAGAAAGCACAACGATGTAGTAGGCTCGGCAGCGGCGATTGATGGTGAGGAGAGTACAAAAGTCAGTATGAATGGGAAGTCAGTTGCTCTGCACCGGTGGCTAAAGGAAGAGATTTAAGAGATCGCAGTGCGTTTCTTTAATTTTTACTAGCTAATTATTGTCAGTTTAGGCTTCGTCTACTACCAACCAACTATATTTTGTAAGACGAAGATTGACCTGTCCATTACTTATGTAAGTCAATGCAAAAGCTAACAACTTTTATTGCACAATGGGCCAGGGACCTCAATCGTGCAAGTGCAATTTTAACATTAGTAGTAGTTTAGTAGTTTGTAGTTCAAACATTCTCGAAATTAACCAACCGAACACTGATAAATTTTAAAAATGAGATGTATTGATTGTCCAAGGTTGTGTTGATGTGTTACAATTTGTTAATTAAAAAGTAAGCTACGAAATTACGAATAGATAGTAGAAACCCGAGAATGAGGAAGTGGTTAAGCGAAAGCAGTTACGGCTCACAACGAATGATTGAAAAGTTAAATACAAGTCTTTAATATTTAACCTAAACACATGCATTAACTACTTAAATGTTTTGCTAACATTATCAGAGACGACGTTTTAAACACTCATATCCCTTCGCGAAGTGTTTTGCAAATTAAAAGTTATCATAATGTGGAAAAAGAAATTGTATTTATAATAAACTGACTAGAATATTCATAAATATAACTTAAAAATTACATTACATTGTATATGTAAATCCTTAAATCTACCTATACGTAAAATTAGGCGAATGGCTAATACAATATAATTCTATAGTGTGTGATACATTAAACATTAATTTAGTAATATAACTATATTGTGATGATAAGGAAAGTTTATTATATACCTAATATATATTATTACTAGTACAT
>JAQIWX010000544.1:0-15861 GCA_034696785.1 Lepidocyrtus cyaneus | reverse complement strand
TTAATAATAAAAAATATGATTCATAAAACTCAAGACTTCATATTTTTTAATGACCGGAGCGTCCTGCACGTATTTATGCCTCCTTCCCAGAGTTCATTTTTAGTTCTTTTTATTGTTGTTGTGTGGAAAATCTGAGTTGGCTCCACCATTTGTTGTTTGTCTAAGATAATTTGGTCTATATAAGAAACAACACGCATGTAAAGCTGGGGGGAAATCCTTGTCCAGAAGAGAGTACGACGGCCGTGTCGTCAATAACTCTCGTTCCGTATTATTTTTTTATATGACTCATTTCACAAAAGAAGCTGGCGCTGAGCTGGTGGTATTATGGTGTGTGTGACATGTTTTTGCTCATTATTGCAATGTGCAGCAATTTATTTTTGCAACTTTCCAATTGGAAGGTGAGGGAACGATGGCAAGTTTTGTATGGCATAACCATTTGATATGGCCTTAAACGACAGAAGCATGTACAGCTTTTTTCTGGTTCCACTTAACATTACTAGTTTTAAATATGGAATAAGGTTGGCAATTGTGATGGGAGCTCTGTCATGGAAGAAAATGTATCAAAGCAGCATAAAAATCCCCTTTTTTATGATTGTTCCTGTTTCCATTTCTACAATGGGCACCTGCAAAGTGCAATGAATTGTTAGGTTGAAACTGGCTTCAGAACCGCTTTGCTTTATTGTCATCTTCACGAGCTACCTATTGATTGGCTTGTTAGTCATTTTTATTTATTTGCATTTGAAACTACTAAACAGAGAAATATTAAATTCGGATTTGACAGTTTCGAGAGAGAGAAAACAGGTTAATTCTGGTATGTAGCGCTCCAACAACAGTAGCAAATGAATGCATCGGTGCAGACATAAAAGTGTTGGTAAGATTTCAATACTTACATCATTCATACTTATAATCATCATATTATTATGGTACATCTATAAAACAATGAGAGCATAGCTGAGTTTAATAAAACTCACCAACAAACGGTAGCATGGCCAACTATCAGATAAAAATCCATTTTATAGCCACCCAAACGCGTATTTTTTTCTTTTTAAGTAGCCTTCCCAGCCCAGCTCGTAACTGTTTAATTTCCCATTATATATTTTTTTGGAAGAGTGTGTGCAGTGGAATAAATATGCGGGTAATACACCTGTCCACATACTACAATAATCTTTCATATCAGATCAGGATATAGTTAGGATGGTGAGGATGTTAATGCTCCTTTTAGCCATTCAAGTATTTAAAAAAAAACTACTCAAAACTTGCAGTATAAAAGGGAGTTTGGTCTTTTTCTCTCCCTGTTTTGCATAATGTACAAGAGTACAATGCACAGATGGATGAAGGAGGAAATTTGTTATTTAAAATACCTACTCTACAAAAATATATAAACATGGACAAATAGTATTTATGACAGATATACGTTTTTTTACTAGTAGCCAGCAGCTCCTTTAAAAAAACAGACCACATAAAAAATGAATTGAATAGGTTTTGAAAAAAAAATGCTGCTGCCAGCAAGGATGCAATTGTTTTCCAATGATGCTCTGTCCACTTTTAAAAGGATTGGTGGTGGTGATGGCGGCGGATTGGAAGTTTTGGAACACTTGAGCTCTTTCTGGACTTGCTCCATTTTCATAATGCAGTAATGGATTGAGGATGGGAATACGTTTTTTTGGACTTCATAATCCTATTGTTGTACAATAGTTATTAATGGTTGAGCTGATAATAATGTGAGGAGAGAAGACCGAAAGCAGACAATCATATCATATCATATTATCATCACCATACCAGTTTGTGGACCAGTTGTGTAAACAGCATGTCATTACACTAGAAATTAATTCCTGGACGGACATGAAATGTTCAGGTGGTTGGTGATGCTGACGATCATGACGGTAGCAAAGGAGCCATGGCCAAGCGAGATAAATAATATTCATTATTCCTAGTTGGGTAAGTGGGGGACGACGGACTATGTAATCCAGCTTGGTGGATGTGGAACTTCACACTCACAATTCTTCGAATATAAATGCGTTTTATGAGGAAAATGTGAAATTTTTATTTGAATTTGTAATCTTCTTCCGCACATGCATTTCTTTAGGCTGGTCATACCTCCATTTTGTGACAAAACAAAATTTAGAAAGTTTTGGGAGTTTGCATTAGCAATTCATACACATCCTTTTTTATGGAGGGAGGATGTCCCAATCCAAACATGATGGATTTCGCAGTTTCGTTTGTGATTGGAATGAAGTCAAGTCAAGTTTAATTCATTCGAACTCTCCTATTTTACACGGATGCTTTACCAACATTCAGGCTTTTTTCAGAAATTAAAAAGTGAATTAATATTATCCGGCGGATGAATGGAGTGATTGAAATTCAATAAATGTTTAAATAATTCTAACCCACCTAAAAACTTTCACCTGTTCGTCCATCCTTCTCATCCTTTGTGGCTAGAGCGTATATTTTGGATTTCAACTTGCTATACTATTTATCAATAGCGGTATCCTAAAGAAAACTAGAATAAGCATCAGGACTTCATTATACACTTACCTAACCATTCGTTTTTTTTAAATACAGAATGACGATGTTTTCTTATTTGAAAAGGGATTTAAAGTTCATTCATTCATGTTTAGTCCCCGTAATGAAACGATGATGCGAGGAACTCTCGACTTCACAAAAAAAAATGTTTAGCATGCGGCTCTAAATAGCCTTTTTTACTCCTCTATTTTTACTTAATCTTCAGAAGATTTTAAATGGTGGTGTTCGGATAGTAAAGGTGGACAAAGACAAAGATCACCCCCATCATCCGAGCATCACATCCCATCTCTATTTATCTTGAAAAAAGAAAGATCTAGCTTACTCACTTCCTCTTTCCTCTTCTTTTCCCCCAAAAAATCTCCAACTCAACTTCAATCCTTACTCGAACTCTTCATGCGTGTTCATCTTCTTCTTGTTCTCTCTCGTCTTCTTTTTTTGCCTTGCAACATTTTTCCTTCAATTCTTCTTCTTTTTTTGTGTGTTTGAGCAAGTTCATCTCAAGTCGACATCATTATGCCCCATCCCAAGCATGAACACAAAAGCTTTTTACATTGGCATTAACAAATACAAAAAAAAGTCTCTTACAAAGTTGATAGCGGAAGATGATCATCCTCGTCCTTACTACAAGATGAGTATGCAGTCGTTTTCATTCATGCTAATTTTCATCTTCGGATGATCACCTCCCGATAGCCAGAGTCCTTCTTTATATGTACGTATTTATGTTTGTTGATAGTTTATAGAGTGCTCCCTTGTTTCTAGAGTTGTATGGTTAGAGGACAAAGGAATTTGTGTGAGACAAAAAAAACTTTTTTTTCTCTCTCTGGTTTCCCATGACAATGAAAAGTTCTTTCCTTCCTTCCTCTTTCGGCTTTCATCAAGTTTTTTTTTAATTCCAAGAATTAAATTTGAAAAAAAGAAAAAATGGCCAGTGAATTTGTGAAGGTTAAAAACGTTCCTAAGTTTAACAGTACTTACTTAAATCACGCTTTCGGTTTACTTCTGTTAATTTAACATTAATTACCGTATATGCAAACTTTATGACATAAAAAAGGTTGCAGATCTCAAAACTTTGATTCAACGTTATACAGTTGAACCCAGTTTAATATCTTATCAAGCCATTGTGAATTTTTGGAGTCTCAAAAAGTTTCTAATAACCACCCTCTCCCCTTCTTGGTGTGACTTCTCAACAAGTGCAAATAACATCACGCCCTGTTTCACACATCCATTGAAAAATGACAGACAACGGGCTTCGGCAAATGTATCAACTCATTCATCCTTCCTTCATTATGATTCAAATCTATTGCTGTGCCACTCGGAGATAATTATTTCAATTTGCAAGTCTCTTGCCCAACTTGATTGAGCTTAACACGGGAAGTAGAAGAAAATGCTGCATAGTTTGAAGGATTCAACAAGCACCATTATCATAAAAAAAGTTTCTCCTAAATTTTTTTCATATCAAAGAGTCGTTATATCCCTTCCCTTAGCCCATTTACACGTATTTTAACAACATTAAAATAAGTGAAGAGCAAAAACAGTTACAGTCGCGACAAAAAATAAAGAAAAAAACTGGGGAAAAGGGAGTTGAGAAAAGAATGAGAAAATCTGATTCTTTTTCATAGCCATATCATCATCATCTTCGTAACAATTGTCATTGTCATCATATTTCCCTATCATTAAGTTCGCTTGCCAAACAACAAATATTCTACTTGATCATCACTGTCACCTCAACGCTTGTAAAGTCTTTTTTGCCAAGACGAAAATGTGAGAGTTTAGCCATTCTGTCAGGCCAACCGGATTAAAACTTACTTAAGGTATCCAAAATTAGAATAATACTCTTCTGAAACCCTAAAAATAAATGTTGAAAGATTTGAGATTTGCTTGAATAGGTGAATGATCTGGGTCCACAATCCAACAAAAGGAATGAAAGGGACGAAAGTAATGTTACCAAAAGAAGGAACACAAAAATACCCTGAAAGATGTAGGATTAAAAACAGATGCAGAGTCAAGTAAATTTAAAAAAAAAATAAGTTTTTTTCTTAAAGAACGAATTCATTTTTCCTGCATTATTTGCACAAATAACGCTGTTTTCTTCTTCTTCTTCTTCAGATTGAATGCTATTTAAAGCCATTATTATAACTATTATGTTGCCACCGCACAGACCGTGCATCAGCACCGTGGCGAAACCTCGAGCATCATTGCACCTTATCCGCCGTCAACCCTCCGCATCCTAGTTGATGATGATGTTGTAGTGTGCCAGGTAATTATTGTAATTAGCTAACACAATGACAGTGGAAATAAGTTGTCGTAAAAAGATTATGTGATGGAATGGCGGAGATTTGTTGGTTGGAAATTGTTTTGTCGGAAGGATGAAGACTCAAGACTCACTCAGACATGAGCTTGCACACACGCAACCGTGTTCGTTCTTATTATGAAATCTTGTGAGAGGTTTGGGTTTAAAAAAAAAATCTCCCCAAATGAAATGTCATTCTGAAGAAAGCAACTTACGTATGAATCTGTTCTATCTAGTTCTGTTAAGTCCCAAACTATCCTTACGAAGATGAGGGGACAATGCTTCCCGATTCTTGTTTTTTTCTAAGCCTCCCTCCCACACACACATGTTGTTGACTGGTTGGACGATGCGAAGCACGGGAGCTAAGATGACTACAGAGGTAGTAGGTAGTAAGTGTAATAAAAGAGGAAAATTACCTGTGGGAGATATTCACGATTGTGGAAGATGAATGAATAACTCTGGCTAGAAAAATTGAATGGTCCTGTTCCTTTCTTTGCATTGTTATGCTTATTATATTTTCGCTGATTGTTCAGCAACAACGGGATCATCACTCCCGTATCATTATCATTATGGTAATCAAGAAAGAAGTCAAACCAAGTTGGCATCCAGGGGGGTCCTGTGAAAATATTCACCCTCCACAAATTTTTCATTCTCCCACCTTCCCCATCTTCAACAAAAGAGGGTATATAGTCTCTCAGGAAGGTTTAAAACTGGTGAAAAGACAAAGAAAATGGGGTACTCACTCACCACTGCAATTATATTTTTACTATGGTGGTTTCCAACTTTAATTATTTAAATTAGAGCTAGAATAAAAAGCATTGGCGCTGCAAAATAAAATATGTTTTACAATGTTCCCTTCCGGTAAAAACGATTTCATCCTGAATGAAATGAACTTGTGAAAACTCAAGCTATTCACCCCGTTAAAAATAGACAAAGAGATCATATTATGCTTCTTTCCCCAAGTTGAACTTGCTCTTTTCGGAAACTGCTCCGACACTTTCCGGGAAGCTCTTCCCTTCCTGATTAGAAAACATTGGGTTGGGAAAACTTCAGCCAGATGGAATAAGCCAGGAGAAAATAAATCCCGAGCTTAAACTTTCCCTTGGATCGTGTTCATTGCATTTGCAGAGCAAGCCAGCACCAGCAGACCGTCATCGTTACAGCACAGCACAGAGAAAATTCTCTTGGGGGAAAGAAACGGGAAAAATCTATCGGGCAGTAAGACCCATGCCATATTGTAATGTGGTGGTCAGGCAGTGTAATAGTGAGTAGCAGCTTGTTCCAAATACATAATACCATTCCAACTTTTGTATAGGTATATACCTATGTATCTCATCGCATCATATTTTTTGATGTAGGAAGGTGGCATATATGCGCAATCCTTGTGGTCATCACAAATGATCAAATTGCATTGGTCGTTCCCACATAACACGCCCTGCTCCCAGCCTTTTCCCTCTCCACAAAGTTCAATTTTCTGCGCTGGTCCTAAAACTCCCACTCTCCACTGGTCTTCCTGCTTTGGCTCGAGCTCAACAACTCTCTAATCTATCGGACGGACGGAGCATTCTCCTTCACATTCCCTTTCATTCCAGAATCCCTAATATACTCTATTAAATGTATTGATGCGGCTGCTGCTGCTGATGATGATACAGTCCAGCTCTGTTCTCAATCGATGAGGAAAAAATCAATTCAGACTGGAATCTCCTCGACTGTTTTGCGTTGCTTTGTTCAGCAACTTTGTCCAGCCTCCTTGTCATTCATGCCCATACTAAATTATTCCGTAATGCGATCCTCTACGCCCACACATGAACATTATCATCACATCACCATCATAATTACTGACCAGAGGACCAAAAGGGTTTGGCAGACATATTAATAATTTCTTGTTATGTGATATAATGCTCTTGAAACATTTTAACGCAAAAATGTTTTCTTCCAACGTGCAACCCTTTTGAAACAAAATTTGAGGCAAAATGTAAAGGAAATTCAAGTTCATGAACTTGTTTTCAAGTTCTGCTGTAAAAAGTGCAGTTTCTTTATTTATGTATCGCTAAAGTTGCATACAGCCATACTAGAGACAACTTTGCTAATATTAAAATGAGAATGCTGTGCGTGCATCATGTGCTCCTCCATGCAACTCCGCTCAACTTGGAACCAGATATAGCAACATCACTCGCTTGACTCTAATCACTATCATAATTCCCCCACACCATTATCAGCATTAAAATAGCTATGCAGAGAGGAGAGAGAGTCCCAAGAAAATAGAGTAATATGAAGAGTATCTTGCGCCTTGTAAAATTTCCTGAAAAAGCCCGACACACTCACTCCTTCCTCCGCTGGCCCACACTCTTTCATTTCAACGTTTCGGAGTGATGATGATAACACCCGCTAAAATAAAGTGAAACTAGACGGACAGCAGGAACGCTGTTCTAGAGTGTGGATCTTCCCCGACTGAAAATAGAAAAATAGTGCGTGCTATTTTCTCATTTGAAGGAGAGAGTTCCCAGCGTCGCTGTCGCTCTTCCTCCAACAAGTAAGTATAGCTATGCGTATGTAATATTACGTAACGGAACTGGTTTGGAATGTTTGTGTATATAATTTAAAAAAAAAGAAGAAGATTCGTAGTGTTCTGTGGCAAAAATAGAAATGAATGGGAAGTGAAGAGGAACTACATGCCTGTCGTGAAGATAGTGTAATATAGTGGATGGATGGAGGTACGCATCATGATGTTGATGATATTTTTACAAGTTCGCCTCCTTCATTGAGTGAGTTGAGAGTGGAGGATGATGATGCTGAAGCTGAATCTGATACTGGCTCTTCTTTATTCATATCATCTTCATTTCATTGGAACGTTTAAATATGCGCCAGTAGTGCATCCTTACTTATATCCATTATGTGAGTTGACTGCACTGAAACTTTTCTCTCGGAAGGAAATCATGTTGATATTATTATAGGAGGATGTTGGTGCGTGCGGATGCAACTTTTTCTGAGTAAGAAAAAGACTACTGGGGACTCTGGAAGGAGAATCCAAGTTTCAAAAGAGGAAGATGATGATGATGATGGCCCAGGCTCACAAAGAAGAAAGGAACGGAGGAGAGGAGAAAAGTGGATGAAGAAGAGGAAAAATGACTTTTATATGCGGACGTGTAGCGCATTTCCCGTATGCAGCTGTATCTTTATGGATGTGGAGAAGAGGAAGATGAAGATTATGATCATACTTTTCCAACTTTTCCTCTCACTACTTTTAGCATATTGGATGAGGAAGGGAAAGGGATGCCAAAAAAAACTGGGAAACTCTCCTGAATGCAGTTCCCTTTTCTTCTCTACTTCCCTTTAAAGGAAGTAAAAAGTCTGCACACTGGCTGGAGTAAGAAGAAGAAGTATATTATATGCATAATAATATTGCACGGGAGTCATTTTTGTTTATGTACATTTTGGAAGTGGAGTAAAAGCGTTGCATCCTCCCATTTCAGTTTATACATACATGCTTGCCTTCGCTTCTACTTAAAAAGGGAGGAAGGTTGGCTGGGCCCCGGAAGGTTAGGGAAGAAGTAAGTTGAGGAAAATTACTTTTCGCTAAAAAGTTTCTTCATCTTCCAGATAAAGAGTCTGTGAGGAGGAGCTCTCAACATCTGACTTTTATATGGGGGGAAACACGCACTACATAAAATATTTTTGCATTTTAGACTTTCCCTCTTCCTCATTTCATTCACCTCCTTTCACAGTTGTAAACTGGTTGCAGTCATCCAGGGCAGAAAATAAATTATGTAAGTTTTGCAACCTCAACGAGGGTAAACAAAATTTTGCGAAAGGGAAGAAGGGAGATTTATGCTATGATTGTGCATTCCTTCAGATGCGAAGTGAGAAAGTGTTCATTTTCCTTTTCCATAATGCGTATGCGTGTAGCCTCTCAATGCATAACGCATTTATTTATTCGTTCTGAAAAAGCTTCACCTGGAGGAGAAAGGGTGCGTGATTGGGAGGACTCCAGGCTCAGTACAGCGGTTTCTTTTCATATTCATCTAAATCATGCGTGAAGCAGATGAGCAATGGGAAGGGAAAGAGAAATGCGTTACGGCATGAGCCAAGCCAACGAATGAAAGTTATGCTTTATGCAGTGGTCAAGCTGGACACAGGTAGGCATGTCCAGTTTCGAGAGTGGTCACTCACTCCATCCCCCTTTGCAGTATTGAAGACTTTCACCCCATCCACAAATGTATTGTGATGTAATGTGCTCATATTTCCCACTCACAAATGACAATATTGAAATAATCCGACGGACTTCAATACTTGCATGCTTTCTCACTTCCTCCTTCCCTTACAATGATGCATGCCTAAACCCCGAAATTTATTAGTTAATACGGTCTTCCCAGGGCCATTTATACTTCCTGTGCGTGCACTGCATTCCACCTCCACAGAATAATAAGACGCGACAAGATACTGATCTCCTAAAACTGATCCCATCTCGTGTGCATCCATCTCTCTCCCTCCCTCTATCTCTATCACTTTTTCTCTATCAGAGAGAGAAAGGAAAAAGTAGAAATTCCAAACAGGACTCTAAAGATGAACTTATGAACATGCTCCATGGCCATCGGATTATTAGTGTGGATTGGGTTATTGGGAACATATATGAGAAGGGAGGAAGGAGGAGACAATGCCACTTGCTTAATTCTGATAGATATGCAATAAGCAAAAAAAGTATCCTTTGCTATTTCCTCATCTCACTGGTAAAAAGGGTGATTCAAACTGCTCTCTGGCTCTCTCCGACTTCCATCTCATCCTTTTTTCCTACTGTCACTAAAAATTGACTTGATTTTTTTTTGCTAAAGACATAGCTTGTTTTCTCTCCCTATATATTTTTCTCTCTTGTGGAATGGATATTCCCAAAAAAAAGTATTGGAAGGTGATGGTGGAGAACCAATATACTTATTTCTCTGAGAGAAGAAGATACAACCAAAAAGTAAAGGCGAGAGATGGATAGATGATGGACTGAGTCTGAGCCCCCACTAGCACCACCACCGCCACTACCATATCCACCATCCACTATCATTTATATTTTACCTTTTAACCCAAACGTTACGGACTTGTGTTGTTGTTACTTTGCTCTTCTTCTTCCCCACCAACGTAGCCGTACAGATAGAGAAGTCGTTGTTTTCCTATGTCGATCTGACGTGATATGAGAGTCTGTTGGGTTGTTTCCCGATGCCCAAGTCCCATGAACTGTAGCCAACTGGGCTCAGTTGAGCACAGGCTCTTTCTTGATACGGACACACGTACAATCTCACTCTCCTTTTCCTTCTCTCGGTTCTCACGACGGACGGGGGACGTGAGCTATGTGAGCGAACTGAGAGTCTCTTCTATATGTTTTACTTGGTTCAGATCAAAGGCACATGAAGAAAGCCACACTACTACACAAGTGCACCAACTGAACAGAGACAAAGCTCAAGCTTTACTTATGAAAAGTGGACAAACCTGATTTCAAGTGGATTACCAATTTTTTCTCTCCTTCTTTTAGAAAAAAACCTTTTGATTAGTTGCAATTATTTGACAATAATAACAAATATATTATTGTGAAAGTGAGATTTAAAAAAAAGAATTGTGTGGAGGAGGAGGCCATGGAACTGGCATTTACACTGTGACTTGTCATATACATTACTGCGCTCAGAAGAAAAAAACTCTCAACTGACCCCATTCAATTTTTCCTTCTGTGACTTGGAATGACTCAGATGGATTTTTTATCGTGCGTAATTTTTTGGGTTGTTTACTCTTGAAAAGCTTGCATCTTCAAGGAACAGTTTCTACGAATTTCTACTTTTCAATAAAAACAACCCTATTTTATTGATACAAATTGTTTGCAAAAAGAGGGTTGTTTAGGAAGTTTGTGAAAAACCCTTACCCGACAAACTTTATCTATTATATATGTACATGTATACTAGGCAGAGGCCAGTGACAGTTAAAAAAAATCCTACATTCGCCATTAACTCTCATCATCATTAATACAAACATTCGAAAATAAAACAACAAAAGTTCACTTCGGCTTTCAGAAAAAGGGCTGGGCGGAACAAAGTAAAGTAAACAGAAGTGAGAAAACTGAAAGACAGTTTTGTGAACGAGAAAGTGCGTGCGTGCATCATCATCATCCAGACAGACACAGCCAACAACATTCATGCACATGCACAATAAACTGCAACCGGAGGAAAAATATACAAATTATATTCGCTAAATAGCACAAATTAAATTACAAATTCTAGCAAAACGTGTGAGCGTGTGTGAGTTGTATTTTGTAACTCTCGAAAAAGTGCAGCCCGGGAAGTGGTAGTTTGTATTATATACTCCACGCACTCTTTCCCCGCCTGTGTGTGAGCTCTGTATAAGGGAGTGCGTGCGTAGGTGGAATTAATTACTGTCGTCTTCTTGTCTTTCCTCGCCAAGCTCACTAGCGAAAGCAGAGAGCATTTTCCAAAAGTCTGCTGCTCCTTTCTCCGTTCATATATGATATGATGTGAATCTTATGTAGATGTACTTTTGTGGGGTGGATGCACCGAGTTTTTCTTGTAGCCTTGCCACTACTTTCCGCCAAGCTAATGAATGAACCTGAAAGGAAGTTTTGGAACTACTACGCAACTATTTTCACAAGATCATGCAAGAAAGTTGTGGAGAGGATGGTGGAGGCTATGACATGACTGGAGAAAATGAGCACGTTGTTGCAATCCGAATCTAATTAAAAAATTATTTCCTTTAAAAAAAGGGAAAATACACAGGTGGGTGCTGCAGACTGGAAAGGGACTTTTTGACTTGAAAAAAAAAATACTCTACACTGCCTGCTGAGCAAAATTTTCTTCTCTTTTAATAAGATTTTATTGTGCAACGACTGAACTTGGAGATGAAAAAAATTAGATTTTGTGCTAGACACATAGCCCATTTTGTTTGTACTGTTGGAAAAGCATGTCAAGTGGGATAATGAGTGAAACATACTGGAGTGCGCAATATAACAAGAAAGAAGTGACGAAGAAAATTTAGAGAGCGGGATCATTAATTACCAATATTTTTTGCTCTTGAACTTGTTGAGACATTTTTTTTGTAAAAAAAATCCAATATTTTTTCCTTACACTCATAACAAGGGGGATTTGGGGACACTCCAGTTGTCTCCACTTCCTTCAACCGATCAATTTTTGGATCCAAAATGAGGGATAAAAAGGAACCCGTTAGGTATACTCAACAAGGTAAGCCCAACTGTTTTTTTTTTCAGCATTTACTCAGAACACCAAGATGGAAGTCCATAATGGAAAGAGAAAAAAAAACTTTTTTTTTCAATTTCTTTCTCACTAAAAAATCTGTATGTTTTTTTATCGTTTCAAGTCGCACATGACAAGAAATAGTCTAGGCATAAGTTAAAGCGGTTCTCCTGCCGTGTGAAAAAATTATACAAAACCCATTCCTTCCCTTTTTTTGAAAGGACAAGGCTTTAGCAAAAATTATAATGATTATACAGAGCCAACTTATAATCTGGAAGGAGAAGCATACTTGACAGATGAAGAGGTCAAGTCAAAAGACCAGAAAAATTAAAATATCTAATAATAGCTTGGTATACACTACTACTCCAGGACGAAAAACCCATTTATAATATAATACTTTCTCAAACTCACTCTTTCACGCTCCGATAGTGAATATAATGCAATCTCTCTGTGATTTTAGATGAATGAGTGCCCATGGGTCGAGAAATTCTATTCAACAACGATTTAAAGCCTTCTTGATCTAATAACATATCTTGTGTGGCTTGCCATTATGTAAATTCCGTACAAAGACATAACAACCATTTCTCATTCTCTCCTCCAGTTTTAACTTATGCTAGAAAAAAAAAGGATGACGACGACATTGGATTGCGTTGAGAAAAACCATTTGGGCCTTTTGTAGAAAAAAAATACTGGACCATCCTCATCTCTCCCCAAGAGATAAAAAAAACTCTTTAACTCTACGGATATTATAAATAGCTAGCATACCTTTTACGTAGCAGCCTCATTCCTCCTGATTAAAATTAAAGAGAGAGAAAAAAAAGGTTTCAAAAGTTTGCATTATATTTCCATATATGCTAATAACATGTATGTTAAATTATAATAAATATATATGCACAACCTAATTTTTTCCCCTTGGCTTAGCCCGTCCTCCGCCATCCGTATTGTAAAGTAATCATCCATCCATTCCACATAAAAAAAATATCGGGATCCTTACGTAAAAAGGTTGCAGTTTACAGTACAGAGTTTGTATGGATTGGAGAGGCTAGCCTAAATGGGTGAGAAAAAAATGTCTCTCCTTTTTCCTGGACAACCGTGTACATTTTTTTCTTCATTCCTCTTCTTCTTTTTCTTCTTCTCCGGTCCGACCCTTTTTTGCATAGAGGGATACTTAGGAAGAATGTATTTGCATTTTTATTTATGAATATTATTAGGTTAGGCCAGGCCAGGTAGGAAAGGTAGTGGTAGAAAAAAATGGAAGATGTGTGCTGCTTCCCAAGGGGGAATGCTTTTTTCCTTGCTAGCTTGTATTTTTATGCATAACATTACCATTATGGTGATTACTCCTTCGATTATCCACCTTTTTTTCCTTGTGTGCTGTATGGCAGCGTCCTCATCTTGGGTTGCCCCTTGCCGGATAAGAGAACTGTTTTTTGCTTTGTTTTGTTTTGGACTGTGAGAAAAAAATTGTAATGACAAGGGAAGACATGGACGGACGGAGAATGGTCATAGTCATACTCTTCATGATGATGATGATGATGATGATGATCAAAGTGTCCATCTCCAACCTACATTTATTTAAATGAGAATGGAACTCTACCGGAATGGAATGAATGAGTGAATGAGAGGGAGAGTGAAGACGAAAAGGGCTCACTTCTTATGACTCTCTCCCAATTTTTCTTCCCCTTTAAATTTTTAATAAGGATGGAGGAATAAGAGGAAAAAGGAAAAGGCCAGACCGAAAAAAAAAACATTATTTTTATGCATGGTTAATGTACAATAAAGACTGTTACGGTGAATGGTTCTTGAGATGGACTGTTATTTCCGTTGGGCATTTGGGACGAGGAGATGTTTCGGAAGAAAAAAGATCTGCATATTAATCAGCGGACTATCATCATCTAAATAGATTTTGGGAGACCATGCAGTATTTTTTTGTATCTGCATAAAAAAAATTTCCCTTGACGGTCAATCTTCCATGGAGATCAAATGCTTTTATTAGGGAAAAAGGAATGAAAAAGGAAGGGTCATCATCATATCATCATCATCTCATATTCATCTTTTATTCAATGAATTGAGAGGATCCACATTACATTAATACACATTTTTAGGCAAAAAGAATCCCAACTTTCCAGCATACCTTTTTTTCCTCATCCAACTCCAAAGGTTTGCAAACCCTTGAAACTTTTCTATAATTTTTTCTCACGATGAAAAGGATCCCATAAGAAGGCATCTCAAAAGGGAAAAACTACGGCCCGAGTCCAACCAATAATGTAAATTTTTCTATCTTTCTCGGCCAATTTTCAATATTCAACCATTTTTTTTTTGTTTGAACAGAATTTGTCTCTGGCTAAGTTTTTATATCAATTGGTCCTTCTTCCTCTTGTTATATTCTCCCATTGATCCCGATGTTTGTTCAAGCAACTCAAGCATGAATTTTTATACTTACCTATTCCTTTTTCCTGATTTTGCATGCAATTTAAAACTAAATTCTTGTACCATTTCATAAAATATTTAAATCGCTGAATAAATTTATTTACATAGGTAGAGGGATAGAGAGAGTGGAAAAAACCTTTGACTTGCCCGTACACACAGTGAGAAATTTCTCAGGGAGGAAAGAGAGGACACACAGGACACAAAAGAGAATGATATTTTATTGGCGAGCATGATTGAGAATTGAGATGGGAGCATTGAGAAAACAGGAATAGGAGTTTTATTAATTGTCTGTACATTTAGACCAGACCAGTTGGTTTTTACGGTTGATTTCTGCAACTCGGCACAGAATACTTTTAATGGGGATGTAAATGCAAAGACGGAAAGGAGGAATTGTAAAGAAGAAGAAAAAAATGTTTCTCTCCGACAATTTTACCCAACATTATTGATTGAATATTAAGATAGATAAAAGTACAACTTTGTCCGTCCGTATGACAAAGCTCAGCACAGGGATGTTGTATATTAAGTATAAAACTTGATTGATTTCTTCATTTAAAAACCAGCTTTACACAGGTGAGGATGAATAGTTAGTAAGAAATGTGTGGAATAATATAAATAAAAACTCATGGTTACTGCAGTTTTGCAGTCCTCAAGTTAATTCAAAAGATTTACATAAATTGTACAATTTTATTCCGTTCTTTATTTATATCCCCCTCTGCTAACAATCCATTGTTTCATCCTTTTTGTTCATAATGCAAAAGTTGCAGCAAAGAAATCTTTTTTTTCTCTCAAAATACTTCTCATAATCTCCATACCATATTATAAAAAAAAGTCAGATAGGTAGACCTAACTAACTAGCCATGATCAGGATCACACACTCTCTCTAATGAGAAGGAGGAAAGGTGGAAGGTGCAGTGTGACCACTACTGCCACGGACTCATTTCCGATTAAAACTCATTATTGTTATTATTATTAATAGACAAACAAAACAAAACAAAAAAAATATATATAAAAAGGAGTTATTTTTTTCTTCTTCCGATGTGATTCTTTCCATGATGATGTTGATGATGGCCATCATACTTGTCATTCTTTAACGGTAATATGGTGCATCGCAGAGGAAAAAAAACTGGATTTTGTAACCAGATTTTTATTTTCCGTCGGTAACAATTTTTCTCTCTGTCTCTCTCTTACAAAACTTAAGAATGTGAATGAAAAGTTGAGAAGGCTAAATGAAAAAAAAATGAATGAAACAGGTACACATTCATTCAAACACAAACAAAAGTACATAAGATGAAATATACGTAGGCGTAAGAAGCGAAGAGTGAGAGAGGGAGACGGAGACGGGAAAAAGAGAGGAGAGAATAAATAGTTCCCGTCCCGTCAGAT
>JAQIWX010000543.1:0-15865 GCA_034696785.1 Lepidocyrtus cyaneus | reverse complement strand
CATTCCAGTTTTGCTGTTGGAGGAAGGGCTGCTCTTGCTCATACTACTGCTGAGAGTTCGGTGGACAAGGAAGGTGACTTGACGACGACAAGTGGCTCATCATTAGTACCTCTTCCTGGAAACAAGGTCGGTATCGGTTGCAGCGGTAGGAGTGGTGACGGAGGCGGCGGTGGTGCAGATAACAATACTAATCATTTGAATTCAAAATCAACCCAATCCGGAAGGACAAGCAGGACTAGCCCTCCCGGAAGTAGCGTTAGCAATAATTTGGCTCCTTCAGCACCTCCATCATCTTCTTCCCAATTAGGTTTCTGTTCTTATTGTGCCAGCAAGATGTTCAGCTGTCGCGTGCTCACTGGGCTCCTCCTGGTAATGTGCATCATTCTCAGCATAATCATTCCTGTCCAGTTGATACCGACGACGAGCACAAGCTCATCGGAGTATCCACCCCATGAAGGGAATGACTATGATGGGGGGAGTAATGGGAATGGTCATCATCACCATCACCACCACTCCCACTCTGCTGGGGAGGAGGACGGGTCTGATAACATTATTATGCTGGATGATCAGCCTTTGTCGTTAATGTCAGAAATGAAATCAGAGATCATGAACCTTGTGGAACCTTTTGATTTGCATAGTCAAGCGGTTACTAATCCAGATACTGATGATACCACCGGGACCGGGACGGAGCCTGGGGGTGGAGCAGCTGCCAACGGAGGAACCACCACCGAGAGTGGAGGAGGGGATGATGATAGCAATAAGATTGGCGGGGATGATGATGACAATGGCAACGATAATGAGGTGGGTCACGGGGCTAATGGAGACGGTGCTGGGGGAACCTCAGAATCCGGCAGGTATTGGAAGTCCAAATTGAGACTTGACTTGGAACAAACAGCTTAAATTGAATAAAAATTATTACGATTTGTTTTCCAAAAAAAAAACTTTAAAATTAATTATTTGTTTCAAGTGAGACCAGCGAAGGGAAGGCATCAAGCGAGGGTGGGGATGCTGACGGTGATGGGGATAAAGACGATGAAAGTCAGGTACATTTTTTAAATGATTTTTTTAATCCAACTAAAATAAATCTGATAACTTTAACCAAATCTGAATAATTTTGCATGGATTTTGACATAGGGAGAAGAGACTGCGGGGGAAGGCGGAGAAACAACGGATTCGACAACGTGAGTGAAGATTCAATAAAATGTGTAAAAAAAACTAGAACAAAATTATTTCTAGTTCATTTTAAATTTTGTTTTCATTTTTTTTTTTGCATTTTAAAGAGGAAACGCTTCATCTGAAAACGGCTCCTCCTCATCGGAAGGCGGAGGGACATGCTCGATGAAAGCCGTCCTGGACAAGATTGAAGGGCTGATGGACGCCATCAAGAACATTGATCTGAGCATTGACAAAATGGAAACTTTGGTAAATCACGTGATTACCTCTAATTAAAACCACTTACTTAACTCTGAATTTTTCATTTTGGCGGAGAAAGCTGGTCATAGCCTGGACAGACCTAACTAATGGCATGCTCCAATTATGTTACGCAATCACTGTTGCAGACATCAAAATCCTGCATAATCCTGACAATTTCCCTTCAAAAATATGTTTTCCTCTTTGTCAGGTCCAAAGCACAATGATCGATGAGCGGGTCTACAAATGCCTCACCGCCATCGGCAACGGGAACCAAACCCAAGCGCAAAAATACTGGAAGCAGATCCTCCGCTACCTGCCCACTCCCCAGAAGCAGGCCTCCATCCTCAACCAACTGATCCGGGACGCTTATGGGGGCTCCGAAGACCAAATCCTCCCCGTCATCCAGTTCATCTCCCACACTTCCCACTACTACGGCTACTACACATTGTTCAACGAGCTCTCCAAGCACAACCATCTCTACCGAAACACTGCCATCTTCACGCTGGGCCACCACATAAAGAAGTCCTGCGGGAGGGAGTCCCCCATCTACAAAAGCATGCCTTCCGCCGTCCAGTCCGTCTTCAGCGACTTCTTCACCCTCCAAAACAAGCACAACAAAGGCTACCTCTACTACGCCAAGCGATGCGTCGCCAAACACTATTTCCACTGCCTCGACGTACTTACCAAGCGCATAGACCCGTACGCCCTGGACGGCCTCGCCGAGGAGGAAAGGAAGCGCTATCACTGGAAGCTCAACGCGACGGACTCCAGCGTAACCAAGTTCTTCATCCTCAACCACGACAAGTACTGGACCTACCGCCTCCAAGACCTCAACAACTCCCCGAGATTCAAGATGGAGGAGGCCGGGAGTAACGCGGAAGTGGAGCTGGCCCACTTCCAGCTCAAGCTCCACACGGATGACGAGCTGTTGATCCAGGTCCGGGATAGTGAAGACTATTTGGAGGAGGAGGACTTCAAGTCCGACAAGGCTGAGGTGAGACTCCACTCCTTCCACCAGGCGGATGGGATCCCGGACTCGCCAAGGATGTTTTGGCTGGCCAATCCCGTCGCGTCAGCATCATCATCATCCACGGATGATGATGACGAGGTGGATGAGCCAGACTCCTGCAACATCGACTTGGCTTCCGTGTCGCCACCCAATGGGAATGGGAACGGGGGAAGGAAGTAACAGAACATGATCATGTCGTGTTATGTCTGGGGCAATCTGAGACTCCAATCCTTGAGTTTTAATTTATCTCATCTTATTTCTCTGATTTTAACTCTAAAACATTAAAATGTATATCACATGATTTATAACTGCAACTTTTGAGAGTGAGCCCAAGCATACTTCATACTAATAATAATTATAGCTAATTAAGCCGCAATTGACGTTAATTTACTATCATTTAAGAAACAAGATCACAACAATAACCATTTAAGATGCATTTTCCCTAGCCCTTTATGATCAATATGATCATATCATGAATCATGACGGATAGTTCGTGGGTGGTCCTCATCTCATATTTTACTTGATTTCATGCGAAAGCCTCGTCAGTCTGAGGGAACCGATCCCGATCCCAAAAGTCAATTGTGAAATGATGAGATTCAAAAAAAAAAGTTAATTATAAGAGACTAAACTAAGTAGACTTAATAATATAGTATGGAAAAATATGAATATTATTAACTGAAACAGGATATTATGTTTGCAAAAAAAAACAACATGAAATTCAATCACAATCATGGCCATATCATCTTTGCATAGTACGGAGAAAGAAAGGAAGACATAAATAGTGTGGGCGCTCCCGGTTCTGTTTTCTCCGTCTCAAATTATCATCATCATCATCATATTATTATTATTTAGGATTTTCGTCTATTGCTTACACACATGTTTTTTTTAAATGTATAATTTCAATTTCATCTTTACTTGTATAATAAATAAAAGGATTTGATTCTTCTGTTGAACTATATTACATTTTTTTTCTCTCTACATGTTGAACCTCTTGTGATGTATGGTTAATGCTAATGCTAATTAGTTAGAAATATAGTTTTACAATTTTTTCCGACTAAAACTATGCATATCTATTTTTTTTATATATTAACAGTCACGTGTCTCAATCGTCTACCTTATCATATCAGTTCGCATCGAGAGAGAGAGAGAGAGAGAGAGAGAGAGAGAGAGAGAGAGAGAGGAGCTCCTTGTTTTTGATAACAGTAACATTCCATATTACACACTCACGGGAAACACTCATGTAATTTTATTATTATCTGTTACAGAGTTGGGGGGATATTATGTTGTTGTAGGTATGTTATATTTATTATTATTATGTTTTTTTGTTCTGGTTTAGTTTCATCATTATTATTGGGGAGAGGGAGAGAGAAAGTGGAAGGAAGTAGAACATGAGGGGAAACTGATTGATGACTTGAAAATAACAGGTGGGGAGGAAGGAATATAAAACTGAAGGAAAAGGGCTTACACTCCCTGAATTTAACACTTCCTGTTTTTATCGCATAAAATTCAAGTTAGATTGTTTTTCTTTATTTGGGGATTTCAATTTCGAACAAAAAGACTTGATTATTTGTAGTCATATGCTGATTGGTGGAAGGAGTTGGCATACCTTCGAACAGGAGACTTCTGAGCAGCAGAGTTGAGTGTGGCCATACTTCGTTCGAGGAGGTCCACTTGGGATTTCAGCTGGAATGGAGAAGAAAAAAAGAAATAAAATGACAACTGCAAATACATATACAACGGATGTAGATAAATCGGTTTCAAATGAGAAAGTAAACTGATAATTTTTTCTGAAAACAAAAATTGATTGGCTGAGGGGAAGTTTTATGTAAAAGAGAATCCATGGATGGAAAGTGATGTTGGAAGTACATAAATGTGGACAGTGAATCACTATCAAAATTCACACCTCAAAATTGGACACTTAATATTCACACCTGGTCCACCACCCACAAATCGAGCCAATTAAAATTCACACCCAAGTTTGAAAAAAGTCAAAATGTCAAATCAGCTAAATTATCTTTTTTACAAATTACAATACGTTGATTATTGTTAGAATCATATGTTATTATTGTTAGCTGTTGACTTAAACTTATCTGGAATGACCAGGTCGGGTAATATAGCTGGATCCTTAAACTTGTGAGGGTAACACTTGGATCTACCAATAACTTGTTTCATGAATTCCTCAGATAGTAGCAAAGCAACGCTTGTATCATTAACGGTTGTTCACTAGTAACTTCTTATAAAACATCCCCGGACTGTTTCAGAGGATGTGAAATTGCTTCCTTTTTTAATTGACCCCTAATTAAACTAATGGCAGTTTTAGATACGTCAGGTGGATGGGTACTATATGATATCCATTCATCCACCCTTTCATACCTGGTTTAAAAACTTCGTCTCTTTCAATTAACCTAGCTTTGCAGTTCCTGGTCCTTTTTTGTACTATATGTATTAAGAGAGTAAATGTAACCATTTTGTGCGACTTGCTGCGTACTTTTCTTTTGACGACTGATATGGAAATGAGCATTCATATGACAAGAGTTGACATATCACAAAATTATCTATGAGTTCTGAGGAGTAAATTATTCAAACCATTTTTAATTCCAGTATGTATGAGGTGTTATATGTATTAACACAATATGCAAACGATTTTGGATGCCACGATGTAGATCGTATGTCCGACGATCGGTATGCAAAATATGAAGGTGTGAATATTGATTGTAAAATTTTTTTTTTCAACTTTAAGTTTTTTGGAAAAAAGTTTGCCAGGGGTGTGAATTCTAAACGCCTTTCGTGGACAGTTTTAAATGGGCAATTAAATTTTAGCGTTTTGTTGTACTCACTGCTTTGTAGAAGAGGCAGTAGTGCCGGTTCTCATCCTCCGCGTTGGGACACTCTTTGGCGCCATTGCAAAGCTGATAGTCTGAAATTTAGTTTAAAAAATTACAGATCAAGATGATACAATTATTGATTATACGAAAATAATTGTTTAAAGATAGATGCATGCAATTAAATGTGGAACAAAATGTGCAAGCATTTATTTTTACCATCAATACAAACTTGTTTCCCATTGCTGGCCAAAGACGGACAATAATATTGCTTTGCCCCATCTGGCGAGTCTGGGCACTCTGTTGTAAGAAAAAATAATATAAAGCCGAGGTTTTATTATAATTTTAAAGATTTTTAATACCCCTTTTAAAATTAATTGTTGTTTCTGTGTGCATATAATCAACATAGGTACATCTACATAGCCAAATGACTTTTAGGGCATTTTTAATTTTTATACCTCCAACTTGAATCCAAAATTTCAACAAAGTGGGATCCAAATGTTGGGGATACCTCTTGACAATCGTCCTACTCCCACTATCCCCGCCACCCCTTTCCCTCTCAAGGGAATAGAACAAAGGGTCAGTTTTCTCGGATACTCCTTCCATGACTTGGGCAGCTGCGCCGGTAAAATTCTGCTCCAGTCCGGCCCATATCACGACGAAGTTGACGAAAACTGTTGCACCCACCACGTTACCAAATCCAGCCATATTTGATTCCTTCCTAATCCCAATCACTACTTTCTAAAATAAATAAACTCGAAAGTTTCCGTAAGTTTATTTTTTTCTGACAAAAAAAAACGAGTTGTCTCACTTCACCCCAAAAATATAAAATCTAAAACAGCCAATTTACTGCCATCACCAGAGTCAAAGTGAAAGCGAACGAAAAAAGGGAGAAAGCGGAGCTACGACTGCACACACCACCAAGAGGGAAGTCAGATCAGGCCCGAAGTTGAAATCAAACTGAGTCCTCTCAACAGGTTGGAAACTGACTTTTACTTATTCCCTTCTCCCTCCGGAGAAAAAGCCAATCCAAGAAAATGCACTTTCTCTTTCCCCCTCCAAACATAATATGTATATGTACGTATGTTTAAATGGGCAAAATGATATTCTTTTTTCCAATTTTACGTTAAATCCATTAAATTTCCTTTTTGACAGTCATTCGATCCTCTAATGACAATAATAATCGTCCTGTTTGAGATTTTGGGAATTTCCTAAAAATTGTCCATTTTCCCTTCCCATTCCAGATTAAGCAAAAGTACTATCAAATTACATCCTAACTTCGATTAAATACGCATTAATTATTATCCTGTTATGCATATTACATTTCGAATTGTTTTTCTCCGAATCGTATCATATCAGATTACTCAAGCCCTAAGAAACTATCCAATAATGATACAATTCACAACAACAATGGCAGAGCAATTATATTTAAGTCAAATAAAAAGCTCAAAAGAAACTATCCAGACTAATAATACGAAATGTAGGTAATTTCCCCTCCCAAGAATCAATCCAAGCAAGTGTGCATTATATTATGGAGTGGATGGATGATGGATTTGTTGGAGGCGATTCACTCTAAAAGAACTAATCTACGGAGGTGGAATAAATGGAGGATATCCCACTTCATTTTGGTTCCTTAGTGTTGTTGTTACATTTACTAATGTAGATGGAGACATTTTTTTCTTTGAAGTTTGCCCTTTGAAAAGGAAGCCTCTCACTAAATTATTTACCCATTTTCCCTGAAAAATATCAAACTTTGCTTCCATTCTTCATCTTCCTTCATCTGTTTAGACTGACTGATGAATGAATGAATGACGCCTTCGCAAAATACATAGGTAATATTGCCCTATTGTCAACATGAAATGTTTCTTTCAGCGACTACCGTCATTGTTCACATTATCCAGGTAAAGATGTCAACCATGAGCGTTATATGCTGTTAAAATGTTAACTCGATTTTCCTTAAGAAGCCACCCAAGCCATGTCATGTCGTAAACATCCATCCTCCTCAACTCAACAAATATATCTGGGCTGTCATGTCTGGGAATTCGGCTTTTGTGATGGGGAACGTGCCTCGGAGAAAAACAGGTTTACAGGGAAATAAGTCAAAATATTTTATAGGTCTTCCCATCCAGATCCATTCAACGTTTCCCCCGTCACTTTATCCTTTGTTGAGGAATCTGACATATGTCTCATATGCAATGTAATGTAATGCAATCGTAATCCAAAGTTTTGGTTAGGGAATAAGGTAGGAGGGAGGAATATCTTGGAACTGACATGTCCCTGTCAACAGCAACTCCACAATAAAGATAGTCAAATCCACAAACCTGTTTGATTCGCCCATGTTTGATGTCGGCTTCTGCTCCTGATGAGCTCCATTGTTGTGGCCATTAAGCTGATTGCATGTAATATTATCCGGTATGGATGGGCGAAAAAATCGGAAAAACGGGAAGCACTTTTCACGTGGGAAAAAATAAATTTGACGCCAAAAAGCCCGGATTTCTTTTCTCTATTTTTCATCCAAAAAAATTAATTCATGAATGAGATCCACAAATATGACTTTATTTTCAACGTTTCACCAGTATAAATATTAAGTACAATTTTATACACAATTTAATTTAACAAGTTAATTTAACTAGATAACTACATTAAGAATGTTTTAAGCCACACTGTTATAATTATGAATTCGTATTTTTCTTTTCTTTTAAATAAATATCCTCTTGAGTGTCAACATGAAAATTGTCCAACACTTTGCACTAGTGTAATTTAACCAGCTATTTTTATGTACAAATTAGTTAATACTTTCATCATCATATTAATATTATATTCGTTAAGTTTAAGGACTAGTTTGGAGTTAATTAGTTAATCATCCTTTGTATTAAATATGAAAGAACAATATTTATTAAGAAACAAATCCGCACCCTAATCTTACCATATTATCTTACATTTTACTTTTAAAATATCAAAATCATGAGCCTATCATAAATATTTACCTGTAAATTACACATTTTTCCTTACCTAACTAACTAATTAATTCATATTTAATTCATTTTTTTTCTTCTTAAAAAAATCTTCGCTGCAGTTGAAAAAAAAACGAGTAACAAAAAAAACTGTTGCTTTGGTGGAGGGGAGCTTTATCCCTTCCTTCTTCTTTTTTTTTAATATCATCTCATCTCACATTTCCTTTTCCCTGTTTTCTTCTTTCCTCTCTTTCTGTATCTACGCTTTGTCAATAGCCTGGGAGTCCCCACCTTCCTCCCCTTCCTCCTGCCCCCGTATGGTTTTGGGTCTCGTCCATTTGATCAGCGTCTCCGGAGAGCGATAGAGGAAGATCAGTTTAGCAAACAAATCTTCCTCCAGTGCCAGCTCCCCGCTTTCCCTCACCAAATAGATGTCTAGAGTAAGCTATGAGGGGGAAAAGAGCAATAAAAAAAATCTGATGAAATACAAAATCAACCAAACCAACATATTTTCTCCATCTTTTTTTTGCCCTCTCCCTCCGCCGTGTTTTGCCAGTTGGATTTGGATTTTGGATGTTGTTGGATTAGATTACAATATTTTTTTTTGCTCAAAAAGAAAGGAGAAAAAAGGTGAAATTCATACCTGCAATATCCTATCTACGTTTGGCATATCATCGAACATAATGAGGAAGCTTATCCCGGCAAAGTAACTCCGGACGAATTTGCTGGCGACGAGAACCAGCGTTGTGTACAGACCGATAATCCTGCAAACAACAAATAAATAATAATAAAAAATGTAAATAAATATCCATAAAAGGTAAATTGCGACTATTTTCTTTCTTTCTCTCTGTAAGAGAGAGAGTGAAAGTTTCCGGTTACACAAATATGTATAAAGTCATGAAATGATAGTAAAATGACATGTGAGCTTAGTAGATAGGCATTTTGTTAGTAAGTCTGACTGAAAGTGGCATGACTTTATATTATACTCACCCTCCGCCCGAAATGAAGCTGAGCGTGGGCGGGAAGGCTTTCTCGTTGAAAGTGTACAAGTTCAAATGTTTGCACTCGTCCCCCTTCGGCAAGTCCTGGATCTTCTCATCCTTCGCCTTAAACTCCTGACAGTCCTCCTCCACCACCCACCAGTCCTGGCTTGTAATTTGACCCGGGGCCGGGGTTTTCAGGGTGAGGGTCAGATTCCGGAGAACCGTCTCTCTTACCTTGTCCCCATCCAGATTCTTGATCCAAGTGTAGCGCCACCGCATATCAAGTAATCCTAAGAAAAAAATAATTCCGAATGGAAAAATGAGGATCAAATATCATCATCAACTCATTTGAATGTTTTCTTCCTCCTCCTCCTCCACGTATATTACGTAATCGCTTCCCTTACCTTGCTTCAAATCCTTGGCCACCTCCGCCTTCCCACTGTTCTTCACCTTGAGGAATTTGGGGAATATGGCCGGGATCTTGACCGGCTTGGTGTCCGTCCCATTGATAAGCTTCATCAGCTGTATCCTATTCTCCTCATCCGGAAGCAGCTCCACATCATCCCCCTTCCCCGTGGCTATCGGTTGTACGGACGGAGGATTATTTCCCGTTCGAGTGATCGTCCAAGAGATCCGAACGTTTACCGGGTTTCCTAAAAAAAAGGAAAACAATTTGTTCATCATCATCATCATCATCGTGTTACTCCAAACAAAAAATAACACAATCTGGGCTTCCCGGAAATCCGGTCTAAAAATAAAGAGAGCGCTCTCACTTGAGTTGAGCTCCTCAATCAACTTGTCCTTCGCCGGTGGTGATATGCCCCAAACAGAGCTGGAGTTCCCGTTAAGCCTCGCAACGTAAGCGTCCTCAAACTCGTAATTGCTCAGGAAGTTCTGTCCCGACCGGTCCTTCCTGAACATGTAATTGAATGAGCTCCAGTCATCCTGGGAGAAGCTGGAAAATAATCAAATGAATGAATGTCATTACTTTCATCAAGCCAAACATCTTGGAAGGAAGAGAAAACAAGAAAGAGAAAGTCGAAGAAGACAAAACTACGTCATGGCATGGCATGGTTTTCTTACGGAATGAGCGCACTCCGCTGTGCGGACATGGTGTAGATGGGCTGATAGCTGCCTATCGAGATCTCCAGCGACACATCCACCGGACTGTTGGGCAGCCCGACCGTATTTCCCAAGGCAAACAGCACGAGCGGGAACCAAATAATCGCGATGATGGAGAATAATGAGCTTCCACCGATTGTGTATTTGTTCATGCTGTCCTTTGGAATCCCCCTCCCTTGGGGGTACTCCTTCTCCGCACGACGCTGACACTGTGGATCATCATCATCATCAAAAACAAATATAGCCAGTTTTCTCATCATCATCATCATAAATACACCTAATCAGATCACCACTTTAAACAGAGCTTTCTCTTCAGAGTGAAAGTGAAACAGCTTCATTCTAATCCGGTTTGACAAATACAGCTCTTGCGAAATATGATGCTCAACCGTGCTCTAGCTAATAAACTGGATTTTGTGTGTTTGGGATCAAATAAAGAGGTAAAAATAGAGCGAGAGACTCACTTTCAGCTGAAAAATATGAGCAAAAATATCCTCCAGTTTGAGCCAATCCGAGAGTGTCATGGAAGTCTCCGTCCAGATCCAATCCATCAGCGCTCGCAACTCAAAGAGGAACGGGACACCCATAAAACTGCACAAATGAACAAACAACAACAAAAGGGAAAGCAAATGAGCATCTCCAAACACCAAGTTGGGTAAGTAAGTCATGTTGTAAGTCTTCATTTTATTTTTAACTCGTCAGCATCACATTTCATTTTGTCAAAAGGCCAATCCTAAAGTGGAACGTTTTTCGTTTTATAACGTGACTCAATTTTAACTTTTTTTTTAAGGAGGAGGAAAAGGGAGAATTGGTGGGGAAATATAAATTATAAATTTTTGTAATCATTTTATTTTAGCTTAATTTAGATTATTCTGTTCCTCTATTTTTTTGTGTACGACCACCCACGTAATATTTTTTGTATTTTATTTTATTTTTTTGACGTACCCCTTGAATAAGAACATATTGACGTAGTTGTATTTCTTGCAGAGGAAGTTCCCCAAAATCCGGGTGGGATAGCCGGAGCGGATCTGATAAGCGGAGAAGAGCAGGTAAACACATTTCACCATGTACCACATCTGAGGGGGGAGATTTGCATTGAAGTCCCTGTGGACCAATCAGATACAGAAAGAGAAAATACAAAACTTTTTTTTTTCACACTCACACATAACTATATAGGCATATCTACAAAGCATCATCATATTTTTCTCTATACTTATTCCTTTGATGAAAAAAAGAGTAAATTTCATTTCATTTCAGCTCATATATCTGGAGCAAAGAAGCCCTATAAATGACTTCACACATGGATGGGGGGGAGAAGCCTCGCGTGAAATCTAATTGAGCTTTGGCAATAATATTTAATTAAAAAGGTGTTCCATTGGGTGGGAACGCTTCGGGGAAAGAAAATCTGAACTGCTTTTAGAAAAGAAAAAAATAAATAGAGAAAGGGGGAAATTATATTGTAAGCTAAGCATGTACATTCCTCCAACATAACACCTTCTTTCCCTCCACTGATCTATATGACTTATGTCATGACGTACCTTTCTGTGACGCTCGGCAAGATAAAGAACATGGCAATGTGGACCAACGTGACTAGGGCAATTTGGAAGAAGAACTTGCCCATAATGTCCTTCCTCAGGTAGAGCGCCCGATCTATGACAATCAGCCCGAATTGGCAGATGACCATGACGAGG
This sequence comes from Lepidocyrtus cyaneus, assembly GCA_034696785.1. Lineage (NCBI taxonomy): Eukaryota > Metazoa > Arthropoda > Collembola > Entomobryomorpha > Entomobryidae > Lepidocyrtus > Lepidocyrtus cyaneus. The sequence goes on along the minus strand of JAQIWX010000543.1, from coordinate 3,874 downwards.
AAGGGCACGGGCACTTTGTTCTCCTCCAAGTAGGAGGAGACGTCTCCTTGCTGGGACTAATTATAAAAAAAAATAGTTAATAATAATTTTATTTTGAAAAGGTCTTCATTTTTGGGAAGGAAAAGTAATTTATTTTTTGCTACATAATTCAATTTCCCAAACTAATTTACTGAAAGAGGCGGAGGGGAAGAAAAGAATCAATGTATTTTTAGATGCATTATTTTGTCTCGTCTCAACTTACCCCAAAGCTGGCGAATCCGAAGATGACAACGAGAAAGTTGAAAAAGTCGCACATGAACATGTAGGAATACACATCAACCTTCACTTTGTACTCCAACTTGAGAATTTGATTGAAGAAGACTTTGATGGAGGATAAGTACTTTAGAACACTACAAAAAGGCGAGAGAAGAAAAAGCAGAGAAAAAAAGGAAAGTAGCATGTCATTAGAGTCATCATCATCATCATCAATAGCAACATCAACAACTTCAGCCATGGCATCCCCTCCACTCATGATCATCATCGTTTTCATTTCATTACTGCATCCCTTTTGAAATGCGAGGAAGAATTCTAAAATTAAAGGATGTCTGCTCTGACTCAATTGGAGCTTGATGAAATCAAAATGATATTGCCAATTTTTGCAAGCTCTCAATTACTTTCTCCCTGGCTGTTATACAAAATCTTTCTTTTCTTCATCTTTTTTTTTTAAAAAAGGACACTTTGTTAGTGAAATGATGCTGATGACGCACTTGATTGGAGAGGTCTGGCTGGTGTCAAATTATTGGCCCTTCTTTTGATGAACCTACCATAACTTGAGGAACTGGGGCCCATACTGGAAGCTCTCGTAGACCTGCCACTGTTCCCAAACCTGAGCGCAGAGCCCTTCCTGCTGCTCCTGACTCGAGTTTTCGGAGTCTTCCCGGTCAGGGTCGTCAGGGTTCCGGTCATCTCCATTTCCACCGACGACGGCTTCCCCATTCCCATTGTTTTCCCCTTCCTTATTCTCACCAGCTTGTTTTAGGCTGAGAGTGTCCTCCCGCTTGAGACTGGTCTCTTCTGTTGACTTGGAATCATGGCTGGATTTGATGGGGAGGGAGTCGCCGGAGCCGACAGTGCTCCCTTTGTTCTTCCAGAGGCCGAGGGATTTCAACATGAATCTAAATCATAAAAATAAAATTTGCAAAACTAAAAATGTTTCCAATTTGCAAAAATAAAAAATATCGCAATTTGTTTGCGAAATGTATTTTTCTTCTTTCTTATGAACAAACCTATGAAAGAACACGACCATCAGCAGGATCACATCATACATGGCATACTTCTCTTGCTTCTCAATCCCCAAAATCTTGGGCGGCCAGAAGGGCTTCGTGTTCACCTGCTTGCTTTTCTCGTTCCAGGGGAAGAAGTCGAACTGGAAGAGGTACTTGATCACTACCATCGCCTGGTTCCCAACATTGTCAAGGAGGGAAACAAATAGAAACGGTTTATTATTAACAATTCCAAGAAAAATGCCTTTGACCATTCGACCATGCCAGGACATGATCTCATCTTCTTGATCTCAATTCTATTTTTAAAGAAAGGAATGTCATGTCGATAATATGACCTTATTTTGTTCCTTACCTCCGTATACGCAATGATAGTAACCCAAAAGGTCTTTGTCGGCCGAGGGACGCTCAGCGTCCCCCACAACAATACCATGAGGGGGAGTGGGAGGGAGAGCATGCTAGCACTCTTGATCTGATTGAGGAACACGATGAAATAGCAGACCAGGTCGGAGTGGGAGATGATCACGTACCAAACGGAGACGAGGAAGCAGATGAACGGGCCATACAGATCCTCGTCATCCTCGTATTCGTATAAACTGTCGAGGCTGGTTTTATTGCGAAAAATACATACATAAAAACAAATAGATATATTTTTTTCCAGAATCCAAAATTAGATTTTTCAACTGTTTTGTTTTTCATGCATGAAGTGGTTACGTAATGGATTATATATTGTAAAACGTGTTGTTTTTCTTTTTGATTTTTCCGGGAAAGTTTTGCAATTTACCTTCCTTTGAAGTCATCGACGTCCTTCACTGGAGAGGGCTTTTCGATGACGGTGTTGAGATCATCTTTGCTCCCCACGTCTCCGGAGCCCCTTGACTCGTCTTCGAAGGAGAGCTCCACTTCCGGTTGCCGGGGAGGGAGGATGGGGACTTCCGGCGGCATGTTTTGCAGTTGGTCCAGCTCTTGTTCCTGTATATGACATTCACAAATTGACATAGATGAGACATGGAATCTGCTATTAATTATTATTTATATCGTAACATTTCTAAAACTAGTCAGCTCTCAAATACACCATCCATTAAATTTGACCCCGACTTTTATTTCAAGTTTTACGTAAAACTTGTTCCCATTTGTTTACCTTTAGTATCAACTTCTCCTTCGCCAGACACTTGGAAACGTGTCTATAATCCTTGGAGAACTTGTTCAGCCAGCTGGTCGCACTAACCATCATGCTTTCCATGATGGCCCAGCCAAAACGAATGTAGCCAATTATCCTCCTCATGATGGTCGGGGTTGGAGGAGGTTTTGCCTGGAGTGGATCCCCTCCTATCGCTGCCAGCTCTTCTTCTTCGTCATCAGATCCGATGGGGGAAGGCGGGGGAGGCTCGTCTCCTGCCGCTCCGGCAGAGTAGGAATAGTCCTCTCCTCCGGCCAGTGGGGCATCGTGATCCGCTGTTGATCTCTGAAGGAAAAAAATAAAATGTTTCACACAAAAAATGTTTAAGCCTGGGAAGAAAACAAGAATCATTTCATATTTTTTATATTTTTACTCTTCGTTGAATTGTCCCTCTTCTGGAGAGCTTTCTCCTGCTCCTCTTCCGGATCAGGGAGCCGCGATCACCTACACCACTGCCTGCAGTGGTCCCGGCTGTTTGTCCAAGGGACTCTGTCAAAGATCCTTCCCGGGCTTCACTGGATCTCCGGGCGAGACGGGCCATTTCCGTTGCGGACTCCACATCACTTTTCAGGGCGGAGCTCATCAGCTTCCAAAAAAAAAATTAAACCACAAGTCAAATGACAGTTGCTAATTTTGTTTAAAAAAATGTAATTGTTTTTGACAAACCTCGCTCAGGGTGAATCCCATCGGCCGGTCATCACTGTCCTCGTCCTCTTCTGTAATAGAGTCAATCATCGCCATATCTTCATCTTCTATCTCTTCAAACATATAATAGTCCCCGGAACGAATTGCTAAATGGAGAAAATAAATAATTAAAAAACGATTAAACATTTTTCCATTCAGAACAACTCTCAAATAACTTGAATATTTTGAATATAATTTTATAATAATTAAATATTGCAAATTAAGTGGAGGCAAATTAAAATCCAGTTTAAAACCAACCAAACCAATCCATTAACCATCATGGCCCATGCAAACAAAAAATCATTATGACAATCGCTTCTCAAAACGCACCAATCAATTTTTCATGCAGTTAACTCGAACAATTAAAGCTAAACCAAGGTATCTACACTCACCAAGGGGATATGAATGAAAAATTTTATACACAGGTAATATCATTTGAGAAGCTTACATTCAAATTTTTTCAGACGACTTTTGGGACAAAATTTTCGAGAAAATCACTAGAATTATTAAAACGCGCCATGTGATTAAAAAAACTTCTATCAAATCAAATTAAGATTGGGTTGGTAGTGGGAGCTCTGTTGAGAATCAAATCCCCTCTCCTTAGGGATGATTCAAAAAGTATGTACCACCCTTAGTGGGTAGGTGGGTCTGGGATCCGTGTGACAGGGGTATATTTTGCATGTTATTTTGCCCTATCCTGTAATGTATAAGGGGTGTGACAGGTGGGTGGGTGGGTTCGAAAAAAGTCGAT
>JAQIWX010000542.1:0-15889 GCA_034696785.1 Lepidocyrtus cyaneus | reverse complement strand
TCCCCTATATTTGCTTCCTTTTCACAGGAGGCTCACTCACAGGGGCGGAAAGCAAATACATACGTGGGGATAGTGATCGTGTAGTCTTGGGATAGGAAATTCTCATCCTTCTCATATGATGTGGAATGCGGTCATTAACAGTAGTAGTAAAACGGGATAATGACACTGAAAATGATTGGCCGGCCAAAGAAAGAATCGGCGGAAATTTACGCAAACGCATATTGAATATACTCTGTGGAGCAAGAGCAATAAGTACGTTATATCCAAAATAGTGAAAGTATCCAGGGCTGTTTGCTCAGACCAGCAGATTTCATACCATCCCAAAAGATTCCACATTTGTACATGTCATATTTCTGCTACCCGGAAGCTGAAGATACCGAAAATCCTTAGACATACAAAAGCCAGTTTCGCTTTCTTCAGATTTATGTTTATATATATATCCACTAAGGCAAAACAAAGGATCTAGTATAACTAGATTTTTCTCTCCATTTTTTTTGGGGTAGATAGATATAAGTATAGGTATACAGATAGATAATCAATCAGGTTTTGAAATCTTCTATATACTCTTCTCTCATCTCTACACACGGCCAGTACAACATATTAAACGAGAAATACAATTGGAGCAAAGAGAGATACGAGTACTTTCTAAACATTTCATTAATGCTTTTCGGAATCACGCATGACAGCGTACAACTTATTCGTATATTGCTGTTTTCGAAATTTGAAATAATGCTCATCCGAGAGAACCAGATCTTCATAATAAACTTATTATGCATGCTTGTTGAGAATCTCTGTTGCCTGAAAATAAAAAATAAATAAATAGCACAAGAGTCTTGGACAAAATCAGGGTATAAATCATGGCAGAGATTTATTGGTTGGCGTTTGTGTACCTTCATAGATTCAGTTCTTATATACCATATACGTACATCCTTCATATGTAATATCTTCTTCGCATTATTATTGCCTCCTCCTTTATAATCAGCGTAGTCATAATAAAAGCGATTTATAACAGGTTATACCTTGTCCAAAAGTAGTAGTAGTACATAGTAAGTAGATAGACTCCCGCAAATCCGGTATTTTTCCCTTGGTTTTCTCTGACTCCAAACTTCCACCACAGTACACTGTAATTCGGTATCTGGAGCCATTTTCATAGAGATAAACTACAACTGATCTCTCTCCTCCTTTAGATTTTATACAAGTTTGGAAGCGGGCATGGCATAGGAAAGCACTGCTCTCCCTGTCTCCGGCTTTCTCTCTCCATTCTATTTTTTTTCCACTGAAATAATAATAATAATCTGGTAGACCAGTGAAGAGACTCCCAATGATATCAAGTGGGGAGGTAGGAATCTGCTAAATCTACTCACTCGATTATTTTTCGTGTAGTACAGTTATGGAGATGTTAATGCGTTCTCTGCTGACTTCTTCTCCCTATTCCAGTGCAGACCTACCTACCCACCTATCTTCCATTACACACCGACGCTAGCACATCATCCTCATCCGGTAGATAAGCTGGTGCGGGGTGGGTGGCTGTACGCTGGGATATTATGTAGCAAACACATTGCGCACTAGCTATTAGTGCTTTTTCCATCTCCCGGAGATTCAACTGGAACACCTTAAAACGGGAGCTCCTAAACTTGCGAGGCTAGTGGATAGAGTTAAAAGGGGATGATCAAAAGGATATCTGTGCAGGAAATGACTCCCTGATTCTGAGGATAATAGTAATGATTTTCAACTCTGATTGTTCATCCCATCTATAGAGAGGAGGAGGATGGTGATGAAGGTACATATTTCCCGCACGCACATTTTCTCCGCAGTGCATCTTTACTGAATCACGACGTCGTTTTCATAATGATAATGATGGTAACGACGGAGATGGTTTGAATAATCAGGACTAAATATGAGCATCTATGTCAGGTTCATGTTTACGATAAGTATGGCTGCTGATAAGATGGGTAGGTGCATACATATTTGGGATGATGATGCAAGTTGTTTTGGGAAGGACTCTCCTAACCCTCCTGCTTTTCTCTTAATAATTCTGCTCAAGTTCATTCTGTTCAGCCATGTAAGATCATTTCTGCGTTTAGTGAGTCCCTTCAGGGTGATGGCGTTTTTTCTCTCGTCCTTTCTCTGTCGGCTCGGAATCACAAAATCTTATTTTTTTTTTTGGATTTGCAAATAGGAACCATGGCTTAATAAGCGGGATACTTAGTGAGGAATTTAATTGACTGTAGCGTAAAAGTGTTGCTCAAATATCTGTCCGTAGGAGGCGGGATACATAACAAGGTGTAGCTATGTCTTTAAATTAATGATGATAACAGTTTTATTCGTCGTGGAAGGATGGAATGGAAGGGATCTATTTAGGTAGTAGCATGAAGCCCTAGCTACCTTGGAAAATTTCAATTAGATCTTATAAGCAGTTGCGAATATTTTGGATAAAAAGGTGTGTTTGCTGAGCAATATGCTTTCAAATCAGTTATTCTTAAACATCCACCGTCAAATTATTTTAATGAGCTCAAAAGAGTTACGAGAAGGTAACTTGGCAAGACAATGGAATAAGAAACTAGACAATCAAACGTGAAGTGTCATTGTCCCATTATGAAAAGTACATTTTTTTACTAGACAAAGCAGCACTCTCATTACATCATATCGTAAAAAAGCTCAACTCCAACCGTATTTTAATATCGCCATCTCACACCTCCTCACCCACCCCTCAAAGATGAAGGTGGAAGAATGGAAATATGAAAAATAGAGCAAACACCAAAAAATACATATCTACATATAGCTTGGAGGAGAATACAGCTGGGAAAGAGGTTGTGTGACATAATTGGAAGCGAAAGTGCCCATTTGGATTTAGTTAATGATGTTGAAGTTGAAGCCGACAGAGAGAAAGGGAAAAAAAATCTCCTCCTTTTTTCCTCTTCCTCCTTCTCTACAACATAGGTAGCAAACCAACCCAACGTATTTCATCACGTAGCACTGCCGAGAAAGAAAGAAAAAACGGTGAACATGTGCAGTTTACTGACTAAAACTGAAAAAGTGCAGCAGATTTTTTTCTTCATTCTAGTGGAAATAGAATGGTATATATATATATGATGGTGGAATGTGAGACCACCTCAACAGCAGTACAATTTTTTTATACTAATAATAATAGCCTTGAGCTAATAGCATATACCATGTAGCTTTATCAAGACTTCCCTGCCGCCACACCACACTACTTTCACTGCCATCGCTTAGTACTTTCACAATTACTAGATACTTTTACTGCCGTCATCGTCATCATCATGCTCTTGTTATAGACGGCTGTCCTTGTTCAAGGAACTACTACGATTATTACAGTTATCATTACTATTATATGCGTGCTTACTCTTTTTTTCTTCTCCTTTTCATTCTCACACGCTCACACTTTTACTTCCATTCAGCTGGCTTAGCCACCTACCTACCTACCCACACCACATCCACCATATTATAAGTACCTTCGATTACGAGCTGGGGAAAAAAAGAAGGGGAGGAAATGGTAAACCAGTTTTTAATGCGCACTTTCACTTTCACTGCACCATAAAAATAGAGTGAAGTCAGTGAACGGTGGATGCATTGTGTCATGTCTTGTGTGTCTGCCGTTTATTATCATCCTCATTATCATTTCAGTAGCTTGGCCATGCTGTGCTATATAGCCAGTGATAGGAAAGGGATTTCCTTTAGGCAACAAACAATGAGAGAAAGCAGAAGAAAGATAGACAGGGAGAGAGAGATTTCGAATGGAAGACGTGTGAAAGTATTGTTTTGTCTAATCTGCTCTTCCATTCCATAACCCATGTTTCATGCATTGACGGAAAAGAAATAATACGAACGAAAACAACGTGAAAGTATGTGGGGGTGGTTGAATGTTGTTAGGAATAAATATTTTTGGTAGGATTGTTCTTTTTGATCACAGATGTTAGCTTCCAGCTTGAAGGAAGGATCCCCGCGTTTTTTCATTGATCGTTATTCCTCCATCGTGTATATGAATCTCAATCAATAGTATCAGAAAGTCATTACATGTTCTCGCTTAAAAACAGAAGGGAATGGGGAGAAAAGCTGGAGCTGGCGGCAGTTTTCCCAATAATGTCTCATCTCTAAGATGGCGGCTCCTTCCATAAAAAAAAATATAGATTGGAGGAGAAAGCGTTGAAGGGAAAGAGAAAGAGTGGGTTCTTTTAAAAACATAGGCGCATTTCTATACCTGCCCAATACTATACTTTACTCCCCCATGTCATATGCAATTTGCAAAGGACGTTTTCGAAGAGCCGTAGGGAGAAGACTCCCAATTTCATCATTACCATTCCTCATCGAAAAAATATGGATGGAGAGTGAAAGTGAAGTGGGGAAGAAGCTCTAGAAGGGGAAGCTAAAGGGAAAAAATGAACTGGTGTACATAGTGATCACATCCATCAACTGGCTCTAATATGTCAGCCTCGTTTTTTATACAGACAGGTCTCACACACAATTTTTTTCCCCTGGAAGAAGTGTTCCCAGATAATAACAAACAGTAGGGTTTTCTACACCTGACTTCTCCGCTGCTGGATATATGGTAGTATGTGTGTCCTCTTTAGTTAGTTTGCTGGGGGGTTTCAGAGCCCTGTCATTCCAGCTCCCAAACGGAAGCCTTTAAAGTGGCATTTTCCAAGTCAAGTGCAAAAATGTATTTATCACCGCGGGAGCCTAATATTAGCCTATCACTGTGGTTTGGTTATAAGGTGGCTATGTCGTGACCTTTTACCATGAACATTTGTTAACAGTATAAATATTTTCTCAGCATTAATTTTCCTCCCTCTCTGACTGAGCCAGAGTAAGTTATAGTATAGAAAGCATCGACAAAAATGTAGTAATGCTTCTACGGGGAGAAATTTAATTTCTGTTGACTTCCTGCTCAAGGGCATCCTTATAAGGGAATATATCTAACGGTAACGTAGTTTAAAAGCACTTGCCCAGGGATGTTTGTTCCTAGACATGCGTGTGTGTTTTTTATATATAGAAAAGTGTTTTCATTCCTTTGAAGGCAGCTGTAATAAAATCCAAAATGGAATCAAAAAAATTTATAATAATAATAATAATAACAATAATAACAATGTGCTCTTGGCAATCAAAGACCCACTAGAAATATGTCAAAAGCACAGAGTTTTATAGCGAGGACAAATTAATTTATTCGACATCAGCAAACAACAACAATAAAATAAACACAACAAACTCAAAATTTTACTTTTGTAAAAATAAGCAAATAAAATTCCAGATACAACGACAGAAATCAGAAGCAAGTGTAGGTTGTTTGTGCAAAAAAAAATCGTAACTATAACGGAGCATGAGTGTCAGTATTTTTGCTGATGAAGATAAACTGGATACAGCAGCAGCAGCAGCTGAATACTGGAAAAATAATTTACGTACATCCGCTCCTAAATTGTGCATGTATGTAAAAGATAATTAATTTAATTTGTCTTATGTCTTATGTCTGATGACTTTGCTCATGGTGTCAAGGCCAATTAAGTTGTAACACCGGATGGACGTATTCCAACTATGCATAACATACGTACATGATTGGGGGATTGGGGAATAAAATCTATCAGGATGTATTTCCCATCCATCCATTCATTCTATCTAGTTGATAAAATGGAATGGCCTGCGTAAGCATTTTCGTGGCAAGATTAGTTGATGAAGTACTCACTCACACTTGATTTGCTCCTTGGCACCACCACCATATTCACACAGCAGCGGAGTAGCACCACCGACTTGTCTATTTTCCCATGCTAATCGTAGGCTCGTAAATTGAGCAAGGCATACGACAAGGCAAGGATGGCTGCTGCTGTCGCTGCTGAGACAACAAAATTAAAATGATTGAAAGCTGAATAAATTGGGAGGATCGATTAGTTTTTAACGCTCTGTTTACTTCGACTCAACTAACGTGGCATTCTTCCCCCGTCAACCGTCCTTTTCTACTACTCCATCATCATCATTCCCTTTCCCAGTGACAAAATGTGACGGATGAGATGAACAATGAAGGAGAAAAATCCAAACGAATCTTTTTCCCCGTCGAAAAAAATACATAAAAATCCAAGCGTAACAAAGCATAAACTGCAAATACGTAAGGGTAAATTGCGAGATGACATAACATCCTGCTTAAGTTAATTGTCTACTTTCCCCAGAAAATAATTATTATTGCATTCCCGTCGGCAAACTTTTCTTGTGACATGGCGCTATATCGCTAAAGTTGACCGGGAAAAGTATTAGCAATGCACACAAATTCTGGGTAACCAGCCAGTTTAATTTTTATAGGGCAACTGCTAGCACCCAAAACTACAGTGATGGATGCATAAGTAATGAGGATAGCTATACTAACTAAATGGATTTAAGTTTTTCTGTTACTTTTTCCCTGGATCTCCAAACTATCTCCAGCACAGCTTTACAAAAAAAAACTCCTGTTCACAAGTAAAAGTAATGGGAATGATCACGACACGACGCTTTCTGCATGTAAAAGCAGACTATTCAAAACGGAAACAATTTTTGAGTGACTGACGGGAAGGTTTGGGAATACACCGAGGGTAATACCGACATACATCACTCCAATAAGCCATTTAGGAGGACGGACTTCTCTTCTCATACGAAGAAAGATATTCTTCTCCTATTGTGTTCCCCATATTTATGTAATGTGAAAATTCATGTCTTTAATGGACAGAATAGACATGGATAATATGAATACATGTGCTTGCTTACGTGTGTGTGTTTGTGCAAAAAAAAGCACGGCAAAGAAAGGCTCCCTTGTCTCATGCCCTCACGTCGAGCCCATAAATATTTCATCTTCATTCATCCATCTACACAAAGTACATGAGGGATGAGATGGGATAAAAAAACACATGCAAGGAACAAGGATCCATCCGCCATTCCTTTTATTTGTGTTCTGCGGCATCCTCCTTACTATTCAAACAGGGTTTATATAAAGTTATATAACAGATTTTCTTTTTTTCGGAGGGACATTACCTTTTTGTTTTTCTATCGCCTATTCATTCCACTAGGCCCTATTTTATAGTCAAACTACTGTTTGTTTGAACAAAGGACAGGACTTTCATTATTATTATATAATATAGCTCGAGTATTTTAAACAATATTTACATGAAATCTACATTATTCGGGATGCTAAGGGATGGGAGAGGTTCCAACTGGAAATGGAGGCTAAAGCCGGAAGAAAGTGAAGAAAAATGAATGAGCGAATAGAAAGTAAACGGAGGCAATAATAATAAAAAAAAGGAGAGAGTTCATGCATGGAAATATTAGGGGGGAGCGGAACAAGGCATCATGTACATTATGCACGTATTTTCAGAGAACAACTAATAATTCTAGAAAAAATATGGAGGGAGGAAGAAAGAAAGAGAGAGAGAAAGTGAAGAGTCCGCTGTGGAACGACGTGTGATTTTCGTCCTCCCCATTTATTAAGGCCATATGCTGATTTTTTCTTCATTATTCATGCCTGTCATTGTTTTCACATTGGGCTTTTGACAAGATTTTTTTTGTTACTTTGATGCAAGGAGTCGGTTTGTGTTGTGGTGCTCCTACCATTATTGTCGACAGGGCTTGGGTGGAGTTATGAATACATAGATGGGAGACGGTGAAATCGTGTAACTTATTGAATGTGACAAGCCGTTAACGTGTTCCACACTTTTCGCTTTATGTTTACAAAGATTTTTATTTTGATACAGGTTGACGGAAATAACATGAAGGGTTGGGTACCGTCAAGACATGTTTTCTTTTGTAAGAAAGAAAAAAAAACAGCCGTCCCCGGTTGTTTAACGTATTGTGTTTTTTTTATGGAATGAAAATGTAATTTGACATTCCCAAAATAATATTTTTCACGTTGAGGGCTTTATTTTGATTTGGAAAGATTTGCAAATGCGGTTAGGCAAGATTAAGGAACCGTCACGGGCAACATAGAGTGACAGACAAACAGCTAAAAAAAATAATCAAATTACCTGAAAATGAATACGACGAAAAAGATTCCGAGAAATTCACTCATATCATGAATACATACACCTACCTATACGCAATACTATTGAATGTTATTGAGGGAAGGAAAAAGTAATTCTGGATTAAAAAAGTTTAGAAATTTGAACAGATTTTACGTTAGCTTTTTTGCTCCTTCTATAATTAAACATACATATCAGCACATCCTGTTTTTGGTCCCGTACATTTTTTTACAATCACTCCCAATTTAACTTCCTTACGATCAAATTATACGAATGAACTAGCACGTTATAAACGTATAGTCAAGAGTTTCCGCCCAATTTCCCTCTATCTATCTCAAAATTGTGAGGAGGGGGTACAAAAGACTTTCAAATTTTTTTGTTACATAGTATTGGATGGAGTCAGAAGATAAGGTTGTTGGATGTCGGAATAAAAAGTTAAATTACTGGTGATTTCTCCTGCATACATTTCCCATCGGTCGGGGAAAGTTTCATGGTGGAAGTGGCACGAGAAGCAGTTTGTCTCTTAAATGTGGAAAAACAACCTTTGAGATGTCTTATTATTATTGCGATGTAAAAGCTTCAATGCAATAAATACGACGACTGTTTCCTCTCTTGTCAGGAAAAATGGAATACGATTCCATAAAGGAACTTTTTTATCTTTCCTTCCTTCCTCCTCTTGTCATTTATTTTTGGGTATGATTTTTATCTCTGCAAGAGAGAAGAAAAAAAACCCTTTGCCGTGTTACATAACTTCAAGGAAAGGGATCCCTAGAATTTGAGCAGCAATAGTTCAGCTATGAAGGGGTTCAGTATCTGCAAGCCCAAGTCCCACGGTACGTATCTGCAAATACCACTGACGCAATCTTACACCTTTCATGGGCCTATCTGTAACCAAGCTTTACCTTAGAGGAGGTAGAAGGAAACCCAGGAAAAAGAAATTTCCAAACCGGTGGTATAGCTAGGTACATGTATTCTTTCATATTTTCAGCTACGCAGAACCGGCAAATATTCTTGTTGAAAGTTGTGTACTGTACAGAAGTCTCAGAGTGAAAAATCAGATATGATAGTACAGTAAACAGCCAGAAATAGTAGAAGTATCTGGAATACGGAGGACTAATGCGATATAAAGTTTGGAATTAATTAATTATATGTGTTGTGTCATTGAACCCATTTTCCTTCCCCGTCCCCGATGCTTATAGTTTAATGTCAAGTTGTTCCTGATGTTTATAGTATACTTCCTTGTGTAGCCTATAGGCAGTGCAAATCCTGACGTAAACGAAATAATGTTTGTTAGAAGTATTATTAAGCATTATAAATTACTCAGAACCACACATGCATTGCATTTTATTTCCATTTATTTCCATTTTCCTCTCTCCTCTCCTCACGTACTCGTATAGTATATTTGGGTTGACGTCTGGCAAAAGTAATGATAACGGGGAGTACATCCCTCGGAAATGAGGCCAGCAGGCTAGCCTATAAAATTTTATAACAGCCAAGAGAAAAAAATCAATCTTTTCCTCAGCTCCTTTTATGACCACATTTAATTGAGGGCCAGATAGGAATTTGGATCAAACTCTGGCGTCTCTTATCATCATCCCCAATTTTGTCGTTTTACAGATTGGAAGTTTCAGTGAAAGTGAAACCATGGTGGGGCTGTAGTAGTAGTAATGGAAAATATTACTACTGTATTTTCAACTGTACACAGAGAGAACGGGGGACAAGAAAGTTTTTTTTTTGGGTTTGGCCTTATGTACATCAATAAACCACTTGCCAACTCACCACTAGCCTGTCTGTATTGATTTATGCGTGTTTCACATGACTTATCAAGCTTCATATTTGTGACCGGTTTTTCCACGTTAAGTCTCATGTTTTTTTTTTATATTTTCCAATATACATACATAGTTAGTAGTAGATTTATTTGGAGATTTGCCAAAATATACATTAGTTACTGGAAACAGTCGGGATATCACTCTGCTCGCCTTTAAGCAAAGCTGAAAATACGGCATCCTTAATTTTTTTAAATCCAAAACTTTCCGATGTGTAGTAAAATGGAACGAAATTCATGCGGGGAGTGTCTCCAGCATTATTTCTACTTTCTGATAAGGAGAGCAGCAGCAGTAAACGAATCCAGAGCTAAAAAAACTACTTGTTCCATTCGATTTGGAATGGGTTTTAGACTCTGGAGAAAATTCCAAAGTAAACTAGCTGAGTAGAATATTTCCACTCAAGGAAACTCCCCAAAAAATTGAAATGGAATCGATTCCAAAAATTCTTGAAAAAATGCTTTTTTACCACCATTTCATTTTTTTTTCAGCAAATGCATAAATCATACAGTTTTTTTAAAGTATCGCCAGATCCTCTTGATTGAATCTCGTTGGAACATCTCTTCTCCCCATTTGAGTAAAATATTGAAATAATACGGACATTCATACTTTTTAATGCATAGCAAAACGGGAAACATGTGATGAGTCTAGTCTCATTCACAAACTTCCCCTCCTCCAGGAAAATGATTGATTGGGTGAGCATTGACAGATAAAAAAGGATCATCATCACAAGAGGAAAGTCAGGTTCATCTCAAATGCATGCATGTGCTTGCTCATTACACGGAAGCATTCTCCGACGCTCCGCACCAGGTAGGTCGAAAGACAGAAAACTTATTGGGTAGGTGGGTAGGTATATGCAGCTACTTCACTATTTTCTTGAAGGATTGGTTTCTTCCCATGCCTATATTACTTGGATAAACTGTAGATTGCTTCTGTCTTCTTTGAATTCATCATCAAGTCAAAATTCCAATTTTCTCCTGCTCCTTCCCATCTTCTCCTGGAATATCATTAGAGCTGTGCAACGAAAACGAATTTTTGCCCCTGGAAGGAAGGGAGAAAAAACTTTTGCTCTCACACTCACTCACTCACTCATTCACAGGGACGGAGCAGCGTAGAAAGTTTTACATTCTTTTCAAACCTTACCCCCAAAAAGAAGAAGCTACATTGATAGGTTTTACAAAGTAGTAATAAACACGGTAATATAATATCTTGCCATGGACGGTTGTTATATGGGAGGAACTCCAAAATGAAATATATTCTTTTTAAATATGACTTTCTAAAGGTTATTTTATCAGTCAAGATCATTTTAATCCTACTCGATCTTCTCGAGAAAGTTTTTTTTTCTTGTGGCTTGGCTGGGGCCTATTTCCTACTTAGCATGTAAGGAAATGAGGAAGGCAGGGCAAACTTACATGCATTTTTTTTTTGAAAAACTGTAATATGTTCCCAACAAGAACTGACAAGTTGACTGGGGCTCGTTACAAATATCAAGCATTCACGTAGTACATGTCGGCTGGAAGCAACTTCCCATTACAACTTTAACTTTCTAATATTTCTCATCTAAAAAAAATGTATGTTGGGGGTACATATATATTTTTTTCTTTGATGCTCTCTATATCCTTCTCCTCCTCTTCACTTCCTATCATCACCATCGTACTCGTATGCATATACACATGCATAATATCTCGTCCATCGCTTTCTACAAGCTTGAGATTTTTTTTTACTACTAGGCGAGGTTATTTTTTTTTCTCTGCCATCCTCCCACAACTGCCTCAAGCTAAAGCTCACAAGTAGACTTATTTGAAAAAGAAGCTTGTCTGCCAAAAAAAAATATAGAAAATCCTTTAAGGGAGCTTGGAGGCTCCTTATTTACATTAACTTTAGTCAATGCTACTACAACCACCACTGCTGCCATCATTACCACTAGTGTTGACATATATCTTCTCAAATATTTCGTATTTTTCCGGTTTTTAGTCTAAATACCAGCTTAGGGAGACCCACGTCGTTGTCGGTTTCACGGAATAATATCTCTTGAAGGAATTGTGTGGCTTCCCGACCAGCTTTTCTGGAGGATTTTCATATCCTTTCCCCCCATTTTTCCAAGTCTGTATTTATCCATTATTATCTGACATATATTTGGAAAGAAAGTAGTACATACATACAATGTACATATCACTTTTTGGCTATTATAACTCATTTTGGCGGATCAGGAGGAAGTGCCAGATATATGTGCTAACCTTATTGGAGAAAGGAAGTCTTCGGATCTTCCTCTTGTCAGCACTGACCCTATTATTTTCTTTGAAAGGAAGGACATACCGTTGCAAATATATTTTGACCCCATCCCAGAGGCAAATATTTTTTTGCAAGGGGTGTACATACAGATATTATGTACATCTCAGCATCCCTTTACTATTGCAAATCTATAAAAGAACATAAGGGATTCTTTTCTGCACTGGAAAATAAAATAAATAACATTGGCTGCACTTCCTCCTCAAATTTCATCCCTGATATACATAATCAAAGCATTGCATAAGCAGAATATTAATGCATCTTCCAATTTTCAGCTGTTGTATATCTCTGAAGAAAAAGAAAAAAATTACTAACATGAGTGCGAGTTGGGATATGAGGATTTTGTAAAAAAAATTGTGAGGTTTTACACACGTCACTCTGTTTTGGTTTTCATCCTAGCAGCTTCCCATTGAAACGAAAGGATGAAAGATGAATGCCATCTAATCGTAAACAGAACATGTAATAAAATCGTGTAAGAAAGAGAAAGTACGAAAAAATGTAGAGAAAGTCGTGAAAAAAATTGTTCGAGTAAAAAAATGTTCCAGCATAAAATGATGGAAATTTATCCAAATCTCGCCTCCCTTCTTCTAGTAAGGTTATTCTCCTGGCTAAAGAAATAAGTAAAGTATGTATAGGGAAAGTTTTTTTTGTTCATTTTTTTTACAAAAAAGGCATCTCTTCTTCTCCAATAGCAGCCAAAAAGTATGGTATAGGTAATAATAGGAGTATGATGAGAATATGAATAGGTTGAGCAGGGTGTGAGAAAAGTGATAGAAAGGCGAAGAAACTGTAGTCGGAAAAATATTGAGCTGGGAAGAGTACAGTTTTATTGAAATTCTATTCAGATGAGTTGGAGAATGAAGGGGAGTGAGAGGATTTATTCATCTTTCATATTCCCCTTGTCTTATGGCAAAGTTAGTTTAAAAACTGCTACTCTGCAAAAAAAAATATGGAGAGGAAAGGAAGGAATTTCGAGAAAAGAAAGAAAGAAAAATATGATTCACATTCCAGTTGGTGATGTTGGCAGTAGTGCTCTGGGGGTGTTTGGTTCATATGAACATGGTAATGACAGAGATGATGATACATCGGAAAATAAAATGCACCCAGAAAATATTGAAATCACCAGCGATGACTTTTGAAGTAAGTGCCCGCTGTTCCATTTGTGATGATACTTGGAGAGCAAGGACGGAACTAACCTGATGCCGCTCCTCCGCACCAGCTCTATTTAAATTTAACTGCTTGAATTAATTTCCCATTTTAACTTTTCTTTTTTACGGTTTGTGACTCCTCTGGTGTCTAAGACAGAGAGCGGGATTGGACGTTGCCTTCAAAAGGAAGTGTCCGTGATAAGGAAGACGCTGTAAGTTGTTAAAGCTCAATTTGTCTGCAATTGTTTAAAAAGGACTTCATAAATACGGAATCAATTTGGTGTATTGTAGCGAACAGGACCAGGCCCGAGTTGTAGGCAGGACAATAAAGTACATCGGAATAAGAATGAAAAACATGTTGTGTGCAGAAGCCGAAGGAAAAACAACAAACAGCTTAAAAAATACATTATATTTCTTCACGTATAAAATGGCAAAACATCATTGCAAAGTAATCGAAGCGAATTTTTTACAGTTTCCCACTGATTGTTATCATCTGTTAACGTCATGGAGCAGTTTAGTATAATATGATGGTGCTGTAGTACAAAAGGATAGGGCCTAATTTCCAACATTCCCAATACATACGCGGAATGGGAAACATTGCTTATATTTATTTTACTCGGTTAAAAAATGAAACGAGGCAATGAATCCAGTATGCCGCTTGAATTTAAAGAAAAATGTGAAACTGACCGGATTTCGTGTCCATATAGGAACATTCCGAGGTGATGACGATAATACTGCTGTTTACTTGTCAAAAGGGACTATGCCCTCAACTGTCTAGTCGCAAATGTGAAACATTTAAAAACAATATTGTCATGCTTGAAAAATCCATTTATTCTAGAATTGCACTTTGTACATTAGGTTGAGTCATACCACCGCCAAAAAAGTTTTCCATGTCATCCTATGTATAGCTCAATCTGCAAATCATTGCACAGCGTTTGATAGCTTCGATCACTGTGGGCCATGACAAATTGGTTCCAGTGTTACTACTACCAATACCTAAATACTATTGACCCAACTCTGACTGGTTAAAAAATGAAGTTAAAGTGGAGATTATAACAACAATACTTGTATAGAGGCATTTAAGATATTGGTAGCAAGCTATGGAAATATTTTAAAGCCTATTTAGAAAGTAGCTTACTGATCCGAGTCCACTCCGAGCTATATCAAATATCAACCATTCATCGATATTTAATGTGAAGCGACATCCCTCTCACAGAGCAGCCTTACTCAGCACAAGAATATACAATCAAATTACTGTTTTTACAGTAAAATCTACAAAACATATAGGTAATTTAGTTACTCAGTGAGCCTTAAACAAAATCTAGGGAATCCAGGAGGAGTAACTGGGAATGTAATGGAAAGGGAATGAGTTCGTGGCCGTGAGTTGTATTGGTATGTATCTGCTATAACTGCACGTACTTAATGCAGCATTCTGTCTCCCTTTAAAAGTTTGCTGTGCTCTGGCCAAGTCAGTATGGAATATTTTGGAGAAAGCAATGCAACGGATTTTTTTTTGTCATACGTTACTATATATTTTTATACACATATAAACATGTTGTGTATAGGCAGCGACTGAGTTATGAACCCATTACCGGTTCTACATTTGGAGCAGCCTTCTTAGTAGAAGATGGGGAAAGGCAACGACATCCATACTACAGCCGAGTTTTCTGTTCCAGATTGGCTACTTTCTCCAAAACCATTCAAATAAAATAAATGTATCGTTTAGGAAACTGAAATAATAATGGAAAATCTAAGCTTGTTGGGGGACTTTACGATTTTTTTCTTTCCCTCCCTTTCTCTCGCTCTCTTTCTCTCTAAATGATCTTCATTCGTATTAATGTTATGTTAGGGGCACATTGATGGTAAAATCCTAATTTCAGGTATTATTAGATATTGTTCAGTGTATTTAAGATTTTGCTCATGTACGGCTTCCCTTAGTTAGTGGGGGACTTGGACTGAGGACTACAGGCTCATTTTAAAGGAGGACTCGAAGACTACAACGACAACACTTTTTGTGCTATTTCCTTGATGAGAAGTCTTTCATTATTGTAGCCTCTGACTTTAGTTGGTTGATGGTGGTGGTGTGATGCAGTGGCATGCCCTTTTATTGCCAGACTTGAATGGGGTCAGGAAAGAAAGGGGGACCTCCCACAGTGCAAAGGTTTTCTAATATTAGTGGCCAATAAAAATGTCATGGGAGTGTGTGTCTGACTACTGTAACTTAGTTTTCTTCCTGGACTGGGGAGGAAGAACAAGAGGCTTGATGAAAATAGCGGACAAGTAAAAGGCGACCATCATCGTCAAAGTCGCCATTAGATCCTCTTAAGAGTTGGACCAAGACATGGAGAAAAAGTTTTCTTTTTTGAAAAAAAAACAGCAGCTACACACCGGAAGGTAATGGAAGACAAAGCGGTACTTGTAAAATTCCAGAACAGTCACTCCCTTGTATCCGTTTCTTTTTTGGGAGTCTAGTGCTTCTTGCTCCCAAGTAGTTTCTTCCTTATTATTCCTCCGTCTTCAGCGGAGTTGCTTCCTCATTAAGCATTATCAAATTGATTGTGTGCCTTTAACAAGGAAAGCCTGGTAGTGAATTTCTTCCGATTCTTTTGAAACTTTCTGAGTACACTAGTCTTTATGAGAAAGT
>JAQIWX010000541.1:0-15907 GCA_034696785.1 Lepidocyrtus cyaneus | reverse complement strand
AGGGGCGCAGTGTTGTTGGCAGCAACGTCCAGCTCAAATTCACTGCTTTCCTCAGTGTTTGGGAGCGAATTAGTTAATTTCAAATATTACCCGAAAGTGATTTATGATGAGTAGGCAATTATGATTACACACATTCAAGATTGATATCATTTTTTACTTTTTTATCTCGCCGTCATACAATAAATTATTACGATCATGTAAGTAAATTAAACTCTTTTTGTTAGTCACTGCACAACGCGAAGGCCCTCCAGCTGCACGGGGCTACCCCATATTCCGTCCCATCCGTGTATGGGTAGAACATCAAGCAGTAGCGTTGAACCCTGTCCCGATTAAAATGACCATAGTTTACCAAGGACCTGTCAACCATCCCATTTTCGCCCCACGCGAAGGAGGAGGGTTGGAGCATTTCTATGGCTGATGTCCAATACACTATATGAGAGAAATAATTATAATTTATGCAGCCTGACAGATTCCTCAGATTTTTTTTAATTTGCCTTGATTTTTTTTATATAATCTTTTCCGCTTACTTTTGAATCCGCCGTCGTGTTCCTGGTGCTCCCTCAGGGTTGCGTTGAGCATGTCAACTTGATTTTTAGTTTCCACCGTGGCCAGCTGAAGTCCGAAGGATTCACAGTGGGCTGCCGCACTCGTCTGGTTCTATGAAAATTATTAAAAGGAACCAGAAGAAAAAAATATTTAAATTAACATTTTTTTACCGTTTAATCAAAATTCCGAAACTTTTTTTTTACCATGACCATTGCCAGTGCGGGATCCGCGAAGAATGTCTTCCCATCCGCCTCTCCCAACTCAACTAATGCGGATGGAAGCAGTGGGGCACCTTGAGAGTCAAAAATAATTAGTTAACTACCCTGTCTCATTATTATAAAAACAATAGGTCTAGTTATGTCAGTGTCCAGTACCATTTCTAACAGCCGCTGGCGTTGATGCTACCTCCGAAATTGATATTGCCAGAAGGCTTACTACAAGGACTGCGGAAAGTTGTAATTTAATTTCCATCTTTTTTCTTTGGCGTTTTAGCGTAACAATGAAAATTAGTTTTTAGTAAAATAATGACTGGAGATGCTGAAAAAAAACTGGCCAGTCAACTCCTCGCTCTCGTTTAAATACCTGATTCATTATTCTTTTATCATACTCCTGGACTAACATGGATAACATGTGTGAAAATTTAGAATTTATGATGCATGTATGCCATAAATTTCGATTATTATGAGATTAATGAGACTACGATTAGCTTATCGCCATTTACTTTGTAATTGTTTGACTGGAAGGACGTGGTTGTTAGCTAAATGCGGATATTTAAGCATCATTTGATTTAGTATCGTGTCAAAACATGGTTTAGCCAAAAAGACAAACTTATGTAATTTAATTAATCCCCCTCTTGGTTTAACATGAGCGATCCCCTTTCCTTATCGTTATAATTTAATTTAATTATCGTAACAGTACTATTATCGCTTTGTAATATAACATTATTGCATTCGGTGGAGGTTTATTTCAGATTCTGATAATTATATGAGCCTTTTTTGAATTGTAATTTACAATTAAAGGAAGATAATGGTAGGAGTAAATTTAGCTTATGATATTATTGTGGTAGAATTGAACCCTGATCCTCTGTTAACAATCTTATCCTGAATTTAAACATAATATATTATTTAACAAACTGGTTTCGAAAATGATTGCGGTTTCGAAGGAAATCTAAATTCATATTTTTTTTAATTATTATTCTCGGTTGCTTCAATACATTTAACAGAACATTACGTATCAAGCGTATTTGTAAAAAAAAAGTATAAATCAAGACGCGTGTAATTGTAATCGTGTAATAAATAATTTCTGTTTGAATTAATTCTCCCTTCTCCTCTTGGCACTGCTGCTACTGCTACTCCCATCCTCCTCCTCACCGCCATTGCCAATGGCGCGATAGTTGCTCTGGAAGAACTGGATTATTTCGAAAGTTACGTCTTGCGACACGCTCGGCTCCAGTTTCTTAAACAGTTCACATGACCTCAACTGGCGCATACATCCGCTGTCAAACAATTAAATTGTCTTTTCATTGTTATCGATTTCCCCTTAAGGACACCTCCCCACACCCCATTCCCAATTAAAAATCGCAAAGCAAATTACCTCGCCAACAGATACAACATATGCTTCCGTAAATGAGCCAGCACCTCCACATTCTTGAGGTAAAGGTAGAGCTCCAAAACAGTTTCCGCAGTGATGAACCACAGGTCACTGCGTCCCTTTTCCAGGAAGAACTCAACCAGAGCAGTCTCCAACTCGGCCAATCCATATTTATGGGCGGTTTGGAAGAGCTCAACGGTCGTCCCTATGGATATGTCATTCATGGCCAGCTCCATCCCATAAATGTAGCGGAGCAAATGTCGAAGACCGTCCTCAGTGTTTTCACTCATCTCGACCCTCCCAGTCTGGGCCTCCTTCATCCCGGTTTTCGCGGAAAGCATCGCAGAAAAGACTTCCGCATGGGCTATAAAATTAAAAGTCAATCTTAAATCATTTTAGCACTCCCCCACTGTTATTGATGATAGTTAAATTTTTATTGTCTCGTCTCACCAGAGAATATATTCCGGTGACACTTCAACTCCGTCCTGTTCCCCACAATGAGGACCAGGTCTTTGGTGGACTCATCCTCAAACAACCTTTGGAGGAGGGAATGGCTGCAGGACTTGATGATCGGCTCCTCCCATCCAATGGACACGCTGATGGTGCACTCTCCATGATTAGCCAGAGCATCCCGAACTGGAAGGGCTTTGTCATATTCCACCCAAATATCTGCATTGGGATCATCATCGAAATCCAATGAGTCCGTCCTCCTCATCGCAGCTATATATCATTGAAGGGATAACTTAATTTACTTTAACCACACAAGTCAGTAATGAGATGATGTTTATGATTACAGTAATTAATTGACATACACATAAGTGGGATCCGGTCGTCCACCACAATGTAGTCATTCAGCGAAACTGTGCCAGGATATAACGCTCCCTTAATCACTACTCTGATGAATGCATCCGGAACTCGGTTCAAAATTTGTGTCATCAAGTTCAGCTTAAGTACAACGGCAAAGTAACGCTTCTGCCCATCCACCGAATGGAAGGAAGGGAGGAACAGGAAAGGAAACCTGGAATTAAAACATGGGTTATGTTATGTATATGTATGCCAGATAAATTAAAATTGGACTGCAGCAACAGCAGCACGCCGAACTAATTTTATATAATTATGATTATGATAATGATGATGATAAATATTGTCAATGTGCTCATTCATACTGATCTCCTTTCCCTTTGAGGAACTCCAGCACTTGTTTAGCCGTTCCAGAAGAACAGGAGCGCTGTTCAAAGTCCAAGTCAACATCTCCCACTTGAAATGAAGGGCCTTGCTCTTCATCGTTGCTAATATCTAATAAAATTTAATTAATGGATGCTTATATAGTTAAAAATGAAAACGGTTTCAACAGATTGCTGACAAACAGGATAAAAAAAAATTAAAAAAAAACTAGTGACTGTCTTTAGCTCACCATAGCGGAATCCTTGGAACAAATGAAACGAGTTCTCCACTGTCATTTTGACGGCCATACAACAACAACAGTCCCTGTTTCTGTATATTTGAGAGGCTGCCTAAAACAATATAAATATACTTACTTCATATTTTTAACTTCTACTCTACTAATAAAAGTTTCAAATGCAGACAGTGATTAATAAGTCATTAATCCAATTACGTATAGCTTGATTTTTATTTTTAATTGAAAGTCTGGGTAACAATAAAAATGATTATTGTTCTGCTGATTGCTGTAATTTATATAAAGAACCAATTATTATGTTGCTTTAACGCAGAATGTTGGCATATATTTTTGATGAATTGATAAAATTATAGGTTTTAAAATTCCCCTTTTGAATTTTTTACACGCTAACACCATTCATTGGATAAGAAAGGAACACAACAACTGGACTGGACATGAGCATAAAATATAGGAATAAGAAGAAGAAAAGTGAATAGAAAAGCAACAAGTAAAGGGGTACAAACTAAACCAAGCCAAGCCCAAGCTGAAAAAGAAATATTGGATCGAGTCAACCTGGAATGCATTTCGTGAACACCCACGCATATAGCAGGAAGGAGAGAGTGAGTAGAATTGGGAAACTCCCCACCCAACCCGTAAAATGATAATATGATGCTGACAAGAATGACAAAGAAGGATAGTTAAATTTTATACACTTTCTTGCTGCTGGGGAGTTGAGTTGGGGGAGGACTTTTACCAGAATCAGTCCTGCATTATTATTATTAGTATCCTTCCCATTCCGTCTTGTAGTCATCCCGACCGACTCGTCTTAAGCCAGACCTTGACTGTCCAATACTTCTTATTCCCAACAAGTGTTCCTCATATCATTAGTCAAAAACAAAAGAGATTTCATATGCTATACATCCATACCTCACTTTGTTGTTCATACTTACTGATGGATCTGCCAAGACAAAATATGTTGGCAGCAGCTCCTCCAGTTCTCAAGACTCATGATATGAATCCATTTATCAGCAATTGTCTGTGATGTATCGAGCACTGTGTTGCGTAATAATTTTTTTTTACATGACGATTGATTTTGAGGACGGCGAGCGAGGTGGACAAAATTCGAAAGCTACAATTTTAAGCACGTTTTTGGTGTTTCTAGATTGCTTACTACTTACTACAAACATAATTTGGAAGCATATTTGTTATTCCCAACTTTCTACACAGTTCGGAAAACCCTATTGATATTTCTTTCTTTATCGAGTATCGCAATAGTCATGTCATTTGTGATAATAACATGATTCGGTGGAGGTTTATTATTTCCGATGCTGATAATTATGATTGGACCTTTTTTGAATTGCAATTTGCAATTGGGGAAGGCAAAATAAGCTAGCAATAATTATTTAGCTTTTATGATATTTTTTAAGGTTTTTAGTACATTTAACTCTGAAGGTTTTATCCCTTGCCAAAACAGCCTTATAAATTCTTTAAGTTTATTAACATTTATCACATTTAACGATTTATTTAACGATTCTTAACTTCATTAAAAGCTTACAGTAAAAGCGCATATCAACTCATTCTTATTTTATGTAATCAATAAAACAAACAGTATAGGTAATTAATCTTCCTTGAATACAAAAACATTAAATATTTTAAAGTATCCAACTAACATGTAATTAAATAATAATAAAGTCTCATGTATCAGTCTTTTATTTAAATTTAATTAGTTCTCCCTCCTCCTTTTGGCACTGCTACACCCATCCCCATCCCCATCCTCCTCTTCAGTGGGATTGTCAATGTAGTTGGGCTTCGGGACGCAGTTGTTGTCCTGGAAGAACCGGATGATTTTAAAAGTGATGTCTAGGGACTCTGCCGGCTCCAATTTGGTAAACAGCTCGCATGACCTCAACCCCTCCATGTCCGCGCTGTAACATCAGTTCACAGTTAAAATTATTTTTTTTCAATCTCATCTCACAAGTCCAATTAAAAATAATGCAAGCTCAATTATATAACCGCAAAGTTTACCTAGCCAACACATAAAGCATATGCTCCCGCAAGTTATCCAGGGCCTTCAAATCCTTCACGTAAAGGTAGAGCTCCAAGGCACTGTCCGGGCTAAACCAGGTCACCCCCTTTCCCATGAAGAACTCAACCAGAGACTGTTCCAACTCGGTCAATCCATATTTATGTGCCGTTTGGAAAAGCTCAAGCGTCGCCTCCAAGGAAATATCATTCATGGCCAGCTCCATCCCATAAATGTAGCGAAGCAAGTGTCGAAGCCCATCCTCAGTGTTTTCATTCATCTGGATCCTCCCAGTTTGGGACTCCGTCATCCCGGTTGTCGCAGATAGCATGGCGGAAAAAGCTTCCGCGTGGGCTATAAAATTAAACATTAATCTTAAATTATTTTAGCACTCCACCACCACTGTTGTTGTCTGTTTATAATTAAATCTGTATTATGACATGTCTCACCAGAAAATATGTTCCGGTGGCACTTGAACTCCGTCCCGTTCCCGGCAATGAGGGCCAGGTCTTTGGTGGACTCCGCCTCGAACAGCCGTTGGAGGAAGGAATGCGTACATGGCTTGATTTTCGGCTCCTCCCAGCCAATGTAGACGCTAATGCTGCAGTCTCCCTTGAGACCAGTTTGAAGTACGAGCCCTTCTTTATATTCCATCCAGATGTCTGAGGGACGATCGTCCTTGGATGGGGGGTCCTCATCCGACTGCTTGAAGACTGAAGGCTTCCTCATACTAGCTATGATTAGATAATTAGATAAATAGTCGTTTAGTCTCCATTTGTTACATAATTCTTAGTCAAGATATTTTACCTAATATTTTTAATTGTCGTACATTTAAGTCGAATCCGCTCGTCCACCACGACCGAGTCATTTAGCATGAGCATGATGGGATCCGTCGCATCTTTAATTACCACTCGGAGGAATGGATCCGGCAGGGTGTCGCATATCTGGGCAATCACTTCCAGCTTCAGCCCGATATTGAAGTAGTCCCTGTTCGCATCCCCTACAGGAAGGAACAGGAAGGTATACCTACAAAAACAATCGACCACAATTTGCAATTTTAACTTTGTTAACGGCTGACTTCAAATTGAATTAATTGTTTTGATGTGCTTGCGATTCATACTCAGCTCCTTTGCCTTTGAGAAAGTCCAGCACCGATTTGACCTTTTCCGAAGAAGTTGGCCATTGTCCCATGTCCACATCCCCCACTTGAAACGAAGGGCCCGACTCCTCGTCGTTGGTCTGCCCCATATCTAATTCAATTCATTAATGAATGGAAGTTATTTAAAAAGAAGGTATTTTTTAAAGACAAGCATGAATCCGGAAGTTAAAGTTTTTATATATTGTGTTTTAGCTTACCATAGCTGAATCCCTCGAACAAATGGAATGACTTTTCAAAGGCCATCTTTAACAGCTCTATACCTTTAGCAGATTCGGTGAATTTAGAGGTAAGTAACCTAATTAAGTATATAGTTATATATAAATATACTTGTTATTTAATTCTACTAATCAAAGTTCCAATAAACAGCCATTATTTGTTAATTGACGATGAGTGAGTGACAATTCGTCTTTACGCTCAGGGCTCAGCATTCCGAAAACTCGAGATCAAGAAAGACAAGTAAGCGAGACAACAACGGAACGTGAACTGACTATCCAGCCAAACAACAACAAAGCCATATGATGATGATGAGTAGGGCTCGGACTTATATGACCGTATTATGGCGAAATATGTATGAATTTATGATCCAAAAAACGGGGAAATATGAACGATAATATGAACTTATATAATACCAAAATACATAGTAATTTCGAGATAACCCAAATATTTTCTGCGGAGAAAATTAATTGTTAATTTTCCAAACTTAACTGTTATTCGGGTATGATTATTCTGCTTTAAATTCGTTGTTATATTTTTGCTATTTTTCTGTTGAGTGTTTTCTACATGTTTGTTTCTTACAAAAGATTAAAATACACATGGCAAAATATATGAATTTTCATTAAATTTGGCTAAAAAAGAGGGTTTTTATGACATATGACCGTATTTTGCTAAAATATGACCATTAATATGAAATATAAACGAAAACAGGAAAATATGAAAAATATGAACTTATAATTGCCCGTCAATCGACTCATTTTTAGTCAAAACACTTCCATGCTAAAAGTTAGCCCGATGCATGTTGCCGTTACAGATATGAAAAATCACGTATGTCCGAGCTCTAATGATGAGTCATCATTGATGACGAGCAACTGGTGCGGTGGTGGTGTGCTGCTGCTGCTATGCTGAGAAAGCAAGCCATGAACGAACAAAGTAAGTTTTGACGCCGCGTCCATTCGTCTGCATGAGTTGGATTGGGAGCTCGCTATGCAAACTCATACTGAAGGTGTCCGTGTCCGTGTCGGTCATTTTTATTGCGTTATTTTTTACATAGATCAAAAACATGAGCTGGGTGATCACAAAATCATCACATTTTATCTCGTCTCTTTAATCATTCATCTCAAATATTAATCTAAAGACGGAATCTCATACATTGGACTTGAACTTGATTGCATGAAATTAATTAACCGGCCCGATTATTTTTACAATATTGATTTTATTGATGTAGATGCTAATCTTTTTAATCTTAAATGTCGAACACTGCAGCAATGTAGTTGGAAGGATTTCGTTGACTTTTACTAACAACTGTCAAAATTGCTGTGAAGCTCTATATTTATTGATATTTATCATTGAAATCCTTGATCCTCATCCGGAGCTCTTCTCTGTCTGGATGATATTTCGTGTCGTGGACTTGTAAGGCGATCTCATCGCCGAAACAATTCCCACATCTTTTGCAAACGACCTTGGTGCTCCTCCGTCTGTCGGGTTTGCTGTGCTCCAACTCCAAATGTTTGATAAGGGAGTGCTCCCTCACATAAATCTTCTTGCAGTGTGGGCAAGGGTATTGCTCAATCTAGGAAATAAGAAATCACTTAACACACTGTTTTACTTGGAATATAATAATATTTAACTGCCAATTAATTGTGTATTTTCTGTTCGTACCTGCTTGGTCTTGTGTTTTCCTTTAACGCTCTTCTTTTTGGGAGCATTCCCTTTCGAATTAAAACTTCCACTCGAATTCCTTTCTTTCTTCACCTGAAATGTTAAACAAATTTTTAAGAAATTTTAATTTTGTTAACTTTTTGTAAAAATTATTCTTCACAATCAATCTGCAGCATAAAAAATAAATTGGATTACCTTTTGCTTTTCAACTTTTATCTTCTTCTTTAATGGCTGCCTTCCATCATCGGAGCTCGTGGACCTGATAATGAGATGAGAATAAGGACGGGGAACATCATAAAAATAGCTTCGGTCAAGGGAAAACATTTTTAGGCGTTTATTGGAGTTGATGAGACACCGGGAGAAAATCCTTTCAAAAACTTCAACGGCTTCCCAATCCCTTCCCTAATAGATTGCCCAATACAAAAAAAAAATATATTGATGAATAACAACGCAATTTTGGCCGACTATTGCCAATAAACAAGTAAGCTGACTGAGGATCGGATGTTTCGGTTTTTTTTTGTATGAGGAAAATTTGTCTCCAAAATTGATAAACTGATAAGCCATTTTGTTGTTGAATATGATGATAAGGCATGATGCAATCAAATGCAAACCGAGGGAAAACTTATTTGGGAGTGACTTTGTGAATGTGAAACGCACTTGAGTTCAGATGTGTGGATTTGCATTTGTGTTTCATTTGTGCGCTTGCTACTTATATGAAGCTCTCAAAACGTTAGGCTGAAATGGCCAGAAATTACCGGACTCTTTTTTTTATCAAGCTGTACCAGACCTGGCCTGGGTGTAAATATCTGATAAAAAAAATATTTGTCAATAATTTTATCTAAATCTCGCTGCCTGACTCATACAATACAAGGAAATGGTGCACTGGAGAGTGAATTCACAGTGACTCATTGCATATATAGCAGTAGTATCTAAATGTTCTAAAAGTAATCAGTATCTTTGCTTTCGGGTTGCAGCCAACTAACAAACATGCACTGGGGTATTGCGAGAAACACATTTGAAATGATGTGATAATGATTGACTTTTTTAAGGATTTATAGGATTTCAATGTATGTATCAAGCTATTTGTCTAATTTCCATGGGAGAAAATCCATTTCACTAATTTACTCGCAAGCTTATAACATTTTGGGGTTCCGTGAGCCTAATTAATTAATTTTTCTAGTCCCTGTAAAAACACTGCCACGCGCGAGCATACACATAATTGTGACGGTTACGACGAGTTCGCACACCACTTTACATAACTCCTGTCATATAACATGTGAAAAGTTGAAAAGACGAAGAAAACATTTTAAAGCATTCAGCTTTTTTGGTGTTAGATAACCATGTATTTTACATCCTCATAGGAAGCGTGTGCAAGGATAAGCGGTCATATTTTGGGAAGCCAAATTCCTATCATGAGCCCACCTTTACGAAATTAACCGTTGTTGCAACAGTATAACGACGGGGCTGAAATACGTTTGCTCTACACAAATAAAAGTGTATTCGAATGATTATTCGATTGATGATACCTAAATTTTCTATGAAATCCCATTTAATAAAGTTTGACCTTTGACCCACTTTCAGTTAACCTATCATGATTAAATTAGCACCATTGAAATAGGTAAGTGATATAAGCTGTCGAATCGAATGACACCCTATTTGCTATATGCTGTCACGTAAAAATAAATTGACCTTGACCGTCGACCCCATTCCGGTTGACCTACATACCCCATCTACGAACTCATCCAAGCCATATATGGTCAATAGGTACCTTTCACCGAAAACAGAACCTTAAATTTCGCAGCCGTTTTTGAGCTATCCTGCTAACAGACCTACAGACAGACAGACAATAGCTAGAAAATCATAACTACGCTTCCATCTCCGTAATAACAGCCAGTATTATTTCTTTGTTTCCTGTCATGTTTCTTATAGCGGGATTTAGGGGAATGCATTTATTTTAGCTTATTTATGGGAAAAGAGCTAACTTCCTGTTGCAAATGCAAATTAGCGTTGTCGGATATTCATCAACCTTAACTCAAACATCTAAAATACTTTGTATGTGAATAAGTTGTAGCAGTGTTTTTTTTTTTTAAATTAATGCCATTTTTGCCATCATACA
This sequence comes from Lepidocyrtus cyaneus, assembly GCA_034696785.1. Classification (NCBI taxonomy): domain Eukaryota; kingdom Metazoa; phylum Arthropoda; class Collembola; order Entomobryomorpha; family Entomobryidae; genus Lepidocyrtus; species Lepidocyrtus cyaneus. The sequence continues at coordinate 5,202 of JAQIWX010000541.1, read as the reverse complement.
TGGTCAGTGAATATAAAACTTTAGCGTTGCTGTCCGTAAAATATAAAAATGTTGCCGTAACGATCGATTGGTCGGATGGATGGACGTGTTGTATAACTTGGATGTCTACAATCGGCACGAGCGAGGAACGCCTCGTTAAGTTCGCAACATCAAATACAATTTAAACCTACTACGGCAATTTAGGTAGACAAAAGTAATTACGTAAGTTTATCAACGGCCAACAAACCTTTTAAAACTAGTCGACAGACAGAGAAAGAGCGCAAGGTAAATCACTGACGTTTTTTTAATGAGCCAAACTTAATTATAAAAAAATAAACTATAATCTACATTAAAATTAAATAGCCGGAAAAATTAAACTATGATCTAAAATGGCAGGGGTACCCCTTCAAGTTTTTAAATGCTGCTTAAATACTCTTCTGCTCTACCAAGCAATAACAATAAATTTAGCTGTAGGTTCAGCAATTCAATTCGATTCCAATTGCTTTCTCCGCACCATCATTTCTAACACTTCTAATTCAACCAATTCTTCACCACCGGAAATTGTGAACTTTCGCCAACCGACAGGAGGATCTTTTTGGTTAACCCGCACAATCCAACATGTGGACACCCTGGATGACAGCATTGATCCTGAAGATGATCCCGATAACTTCGAGGAACACGAAATCAGCTCAAAATATTTCCGGTACTTCACCAGACTAGGGGACTCCTGCCAAGCCTTTCTCCTTCTCACTCCCAAATGGAAGGATAGCATTTCCGCCATCCAACGCTCCGGATTCGCTACATCCGACGAGGTCATGTTCATGATAAGAGTCGAGCAAGTAGCGCCAAGCAACAGACAGATAGCCCAGTTCCCACATAATCTGTTTGACTCCGAGCCATTCAACGCAAAGGTCATCTTCTACGACGGGGCTAATAATGTCGGGGTAATGTGCTACAGCTGCGGAAATCCATTTCCGGAAATTCAAATCCGGAATTATGATGGAGGGAAAGTAAATGTGTCAGAGTTGAAGCGACTTGCAGATATCGCCAACAGCCACGGCCACGGGAAACCGGCAGTGCTGAACAAGCTCGGAGACGTGAACATTTCCAGTGAGTGGCTTTCTCCGGATGTTGACCAGGATGGCCACCAATTCTACAAAAATGTGGGGCTTTGCTGGCAGCACGAATCCATCATATTCGCGACCCTCCAAACCAGATTGAATATGACATTGATGACCAAACTGGAGCTGTCCACTTATCCAAATAAAGAAATCCTACCACCTTCTGACTGGCTACTCAACCTCGCCGTGATGGAAGGGAACATGATGACGGTCCGGAACGTCTACGCCAGCACTCGAGGCTCCATCACCTACACGGGGGAAACTCGGCTGCAGCTCATCTCCTGCAAGGATTTGGCGGACATGTCCAAGTTGGACTACTACATCCAGTCCGTGATCCACGTCCCCATTTTCAGCGCCGTTTTTGCAATCTTCTTGGCCTACACTTGGCTCACTCGGGATATCAAGTTGGGGCTGGATCTGTTGTCCACCATCATCAGCCATTCCTTATGCTCAGCCCAACATTCCAGGAGGCTGTTGGGCTACTTTTTCATATGGGTTGTCATCCTGTCCTATGCCTATCAGGCTGTGATTTCCACGGAAGGGATCCAAATATTGGAGTACCTTTCCATCAAGGAGTTGATCTTTGGAGAGGGTTTCCAGATATATCTGTTGCATCAGGTGCTGGATGTAACCTCGGTGAAGATACTGTTTGGCTCGTTGTCGGAAAGGCTGCAGGTTGGGGAGCGGCTCAACCACTCCAACGTCACTGGGCTGGTCCCATTCATTGCTAAGAAGCAGCTCATCCTCTATCAGCTGGTCCCTTCCGAGTTTGTCCGCTATACCGGAAGTGGGGTGATGAGCTTCGGGGACTCCCACATCTGCAAAATGTGGGATCTGATTGAGGAACTAAAGTATCCGCTATTTGTTCCGAAGGACATCCGGATTTGGTCGTATATGTGGAAGCGGGCATCCACTCTCAACGCCAGACTGAATGAAGCCGGCATGTATAAGCTGGGGCTGAGGTGGGAAGCGTTGCATGATTTAAGGCTGCACAAATGGGGCCAGCTTGTGGACGGGGCGATTGGGAAACCGGAGCCGTTGGGGTTATCATCTGTGATTGGGCTGTCAAGCGCCTATCTTTATGGGGCTTTGATGTTGTCGCTTGGCGCTATGGATAAGAACAAAGAACAAGTTACGTTGTTCTAGAAAGGAGTCGCGTAAGGGCCAAGGCCAAGTAGTTTCTTATATAGCAGAGCAGGTTCGGATGAGATGGCAACTGCTCAGGTGGAAGTGGAAAAGGGTGGCTACTCAGACCCGCTGGTGTAGGAGGAGATGGAGAAATTAAGTTAAACCTAATTGCAACGAGATAAAATTATTGTGGCCCAGAATTGAAATGCAAAAGGCCATATAATGTATAAGAATTCTGCATAATGTTATTGAAAATAATTATAACTTTAATAATTGTAATCTTGATTTAGTTTACACTAAATTGCTATGTCCATTTTTCCTAACTATAACCGCAAAACTGTAATGATTTGCCAAAAAAAAATTGCATCGAAGAAAGTAAATGAAACCAATATTACTATGTAACAATACGGGGCCCGACGTGCGTTCTGAGGGCGCCCACATCTTTGTTTCTCCATAGCGGGGATACTTTTTAGCTTCCGGTCTAACCCTGAAACGGGCTTCATTTATAACATCTATAGCTATGCCCTATGCGCGATGGAGGTTTAAAGTACTTTAGTTAATTATGCTTGGTGCTCCATATATGTACTCCATGTAAAAACATCGCAACGTGCCACCAAAAACATACCTACCTAATCACACGTGCGATGACTGTCTACTGTTTGTTCCACAATTTCGAAAAGATAAAAACATTTTACATCATATATTATCGGCGTTACGTAATCGAAAAGAGTGTACAGGGGTAGCTGCCATTTTTTTTTTAGAAAATCAACAATATTTCATCGGTGTAGTTAGTTAGTTGCTGCTTAAAATATTTCTCGCGGTTTCTTGAAACAAGTTTGTTTGCTCAATTCCTCCAATTTTTTTTTAATTTTCAATTCAAACTTGGTATTAAATTCCTGTTGGAAATCCAATCCGATTGCTCAATTAAAATTTAAAAAAAAATCGCCGCATATCCTTTCTTCCGCTAACACCAACCTCAATACGTAAAAAATTCGCCACAGCATGTAAATGTTTAGCGTTGCATAATAATCTTGATTGATCAAAGCATTCCCATTACTAATCGGCACGAGCTGGTATATAACGCCTCATTATTATTATCCTTCGTCGCAACATTGATTAAAAATCCAGTCTACAAGTTACATCGACTACAGCTAAATTACCTAAATTTTTCACCGGCCAACAAACCTTAACAATTCTAATTTTATTTCCAATCCCTCAGTTACTTGACAGGCGATGGTCGATACAAAACGGACAAATAGGTTTTTTCCAAAGTTAAACTTGGTCGGATGAAAAATTAAAACTGTTTTAAAAAAATGGAGGGGGAATTGCGTCAAGTTTTCAAATCCTGTTCAAAAATGCTACTACTACTCTGCATCTACATAACTGGAATAACACATTTAGTGGAAGGATCAACAGCAGCAATTATATTGGATTCAAGTTGCTTTCTCCGCACCATCAGTACCAACAGTAACAGTTCAGTTTCAAGTAATAATGTCGCAGTGGACATGGTCCACTTTCTCCAACCGGAAGGATCCTTACTAACCCGAACAATCCAACAGGTGGACACCATCGATGACAACATTGATCATGAGGAAGATCCCAATCATGTCGAGGAGCACCCGATCAATACAAAGTATTTCCGATACTTCACCAGACTGGGCAACCCCTGCCAAATCATTTTGCTCCTCACTTCAGAGTGGAAAGACTCCATGTTGGCCTTCCAGCGATCCGGATACGCTTCATCCGATGAGGTCATGTTCATGTTGCCGGTTCCACAAGTTCGACCAGACAGCGAACATATAGCCCAGTTCACTCGTTATCTCTTTGATTCGGAGCCGTTCAACGCCAAGGTCATCCTCTTCGATGAGGATGAAAATATCGGGGCATTGTGCTACTTTTGCGAAAATCCCATCCATTTCCACGCAGAAAAGGAAGCAAAGCTCTCAGATTTGAGGCGGCTTACAAATCAACTCAACAGTCACGGCTATGAAAAACCGGCGGTGTTAAACATGCTCTCAGACATGAACTTCTGGATGGAGTGGATCCACCCGGATGTGGACAAGGAGGCCCACAAATTCTATGACACTGTTGGCCGCTGCTGGCTCCACGAAGCGATCATCCTGGCCACCATCCAAACCAGACTAAATGTGACGCTGATGCCAAGATTTGAATTGAAAAATATGGAGAAAGCTCCACCACCGCCGGATTGGCTACTCAACTTTGCCGTCTGGGAAGGAAATTCGATGCTGGTTCGGAACGTCTACGCCGGCACTCGAGGCTCCATCACCTACACGGGGGAGACACGGCTACAGCTCATCTCCTGCAAGGATGTGGAGTCCATGTCCAGGTTGGACTTCTACATCCAGTCCGTCGTCAACCTCCCCATTTTCAGCGCCGTTTTTGCAATCTTCTTGGCCTACACTTGGCTCACCCAAGATATCGAGTTGGGACTGGATCTGCTCCTCACCATCATTAGCCATTCTTTCAGATCCTCCCATCATTCCAAATGGCTTCTGGTTTACTTTTTCCTGTGGGTTGTCCTGCTGTCGTATGTCTACCAGGCTGTGATTTCTACAGAAGGGATCCAAATATTGGAGTACCCTCCCATACCGGAACTGCTGTTTGGAGAGGGGTTCAAAATTTATATGCTGTATCTGGCGCTGGACCGCACAGCGATGATGATGCTGCTCAAGTCCGCTCCCAGAAGCTTTCAAGATAAGATTCATCATTTGATAGGCGGGAGGGAAATCATTGACTCCTTTCACTTTGGGGATCAGCTCAACCATTCCAACATAACTGGGCTTGTTCCATATATTGCGCGGGAGCGGTTCATGCCCTTTCAGGTGGTTCCATATGACTTTGTTCAGTATACCGGAAGTGGGACGAAGAGCTTCGGGGACTCCCACATTTGCAAGATGTGGGACTTGATTGAGGAACTGAAGTATCCGCTGTTCATCCCGAAGGACATCCGGAT